>CAKAJE020001415.1:345000-362500 GCA_916610135.2 Macropis europaea
ACAGTTTTTGTATTTTGCCTAAAACTATTTCTGAATTTAGATCATCCTCGTCGGGATCGTATCTTATACCTTGCCAATTAACAGATAATCTCTTACATAGACGTCTGGTTAGTCCACACTTGATAACCTGAAGATCCAGGGGTAAATGGCCACTAATGGTTTGAATAGCAGCGGTTGAAGTGGTTCTACACGCTTTAACAAGGGTCATTAATATTGCTCGCTGTGTCGCAAACAGATGTCTTTTGACCACGTACTTATCCGCTTTAGTGTACCATAATACAGCGCCGTACGTAATTATTGGTATACAAACCGCCTTATAAAGGATGTCGAGAATCGGTCTTTTGATACCCCATTCTCCATTCGTGTGTCTTTTTAACGGCATAACATATTTAACTATCTTGCTACGTATTCTCTTAACATGTGATGCAAAGCTAAATTTAGAATCAATAGTGACACCAAGATATTTATATTCATTCGTAAATTTAATATTTTGATCATAAATTTTTAAGCGAGGAGGTCTTTCCTTATCAAGTTTGCCCTTCACTAACATAGCCAGCGTCTTTTTAACCGAAACCTGTAGTTTATTAATGTCGCGCCAGTTTACAAATTGTTTTATCACGGCATTACCAAGAAGCTCTAATTGGTTTTTGGAGTTGGCTTTGATTATGAATACTAAGTCATCTGCATAAGCGATCAGGACGACATCATCGTCAAGAAAAAACGCGCAAAATTTATTTAGAAATTCGTTTAAACACCAATTCCAGGCAGCCGGACCAATTATGGATCCCTGTGGGCATCCCCTACGCACTCTATAAGTGACCTTATCGTACTTATTTTTTATGACTATCTTTCGTTTACAGAAATAGCTGTCAATTAAACTAATGATTTTGGAGCTGCAATGGGCTACTCTGAGTCTGGCTTTAATGGCTGGCCACCATAAATTGTCGAAGGCACCAACTATGTCCATGAAAAAAGCAACAGCATATTTCTTATCAGTACAGTTTACACTATTTCTGAAACTCAGCAGCGCATCTTCAGTAGAAAAACCTTTCTTAAAACCAAATTGCTTGGTACTCGATAGGTCATTTGAAATATAAGTTCTTTGAATTCTGTTAATAATTATTCTCTCAAAAATTTTGCTAACCACCGGTAGAAGTGCAATAGGTCTGTATGAGCTGATTTTATCCAATTCCGCATCTGGATTTTTTGGTAAAACTAATATCCTGGCAATTTTCCAGCTGTTCGGGAAAATACCTTCTCTAAAACATTTGTTGTACAAAATTGTTAGGATTTCGCTATTGGCTTTCCATACATTCTTAATGATTTCAGGACCAAACCCATCTAGCCCTGGTGCTTTCTTATTTTTTGTTCTTTTAATAGCCTCATTTATTTCTAAAAACGTTATGCTTTCTTCCAGGTTGTAATTTAGATAGTTTTTGTTTTGCTGTCTTATATCTCCATGGATAGGTGTTTCATTTACTAGGTTGTCACAGGGCGCAAACTTGTTACATAGGGCCAGAGCGGAATCTCTCCAAGAGTTTGTTCTTTCACCAGATGGTAAATAGAGGGTCGCAAATTGTTGTAAGTTGCGATTCTTGTTTCTCACAATTTTATGCAAGATACCCCAGGGATCTTTGTTACCCTCGATATTAACAAATTTTTTCCAGGACTCCATTTTACTTTTCCTAATTTCATTTATGTATTTATTTCTTGCCTTCTTAGAATAATCTTTGCAGTCATTAATAGTTGCGTTTAATTTCAGACGACGAGCACGTGCCAGTTGCCTCCTGCTGCTGCGTACATCTTTCCTAAGTCTTGCGAGCTCTGCAGTCCACCACGGCACCGGATTGGTCAACAGCTTCTTCCGCGGAATTGTTTTAGTACAAGTTTCGGTAAGTATTTTATTAAATTTAGTAATTAATACATTGTGTTCGGAATTTTCTAAATTTTCTAGCACTACGGAATTGAAGTTCTCTTTTGTAAGATTGTAAAATGCCTCCCAATCTGCCGCTTTGATATTGTATTCCCGAACTGACGGTAAATGATTAGCGCTACATTTTTTATCCTTTATATTGAATGTTATTAAATTGTGATCCGAAATCGCCGCCATATTTGTGACTCTCCATGATGTTATCAGAGCAGCAAAGCCATCCTTAAACAGCGAGACATCTATATTTGATTCTCCGTGAACATTGGAGAAAGTAGGTACATTACTAATCCTATTAAGGACACACAGATTGTTTTCAAAAATGAACTCTTCTAGTTTATTGCCAGAATCATCTGTTTCGTTTGAGAACCACAGAGTAGACTTAGCGTTTGCGTCCATTACAATTATGGCCCTGTGATTTCCAGTGAACGACAGACACCTTTCTAGATCCAATAAGAAGTTTTCGATTGGAAGAAAAAATTGGCAATACACGTTAATTATGTAGAAACGCAGTTTATTGTGAGTAATGTGTGTGCTCATGATGTGGTTGGTTTCTAAATGTGGGTTACAGAATTAGTCCAGTTTTTCTTTATTTATTACTAAAGCAACCCAAGGGTTGTCACCTTTGGGTTGTATGAGTTCTATGTTTGGAGAGTTGTATCCTCTTACTTTGCCTTTATATAGGTACGTTTCTTGAATACATAATATATCCATGCCGTGTTCTGTGTATATTTTACTTATGTCAGCTGCAGCTGCCATGGATCCCTGGGCATTTATTTGGCCAACTTTTAGGTCCATTTCAATTTACTTTTATAATTTTCATCTTGCCTGATGTATTCAGGGCACAGACTGCTCCTAACACTGTGTTGAGTGTCCTTTCTCTTTACTCTCATACAGGAAGGGCATTGAAGATTTTCTTTTTTATTGCAATTTTCTCGAGCATGTTCCGCACTACCACAGTACTCACACAGCTGGTTAGATTCATTGCAATATTTTGCTATGTGTCCATAACCGTGACACTTGAAGCAACGAGACACATTCATATACTCCTTGACTGAATAAATTCTCCACGTTAGATAAATTTTGCCATAGTTTACAATTCGCTCAAGCTCTCTACCAGGTATTTGCACAATCCAATTCACTCTTCCAGGATTTCGCGACTTGAAGGCATGTCTAAGGTTCACTTGCTTTTTAAGATTCTCTATGTCATCGCCACTCAAGTGTTCAAAATTTTTATTTATTAAGTCTTCTTTCAGCTCTTCTGGTTTCTTTTTTTTCTCGACATCATAAATTATTATGGAAGGATCTAATTTTTTGGCCTCCGCAGTGCTTAATCCAATTTTTTTTGAAATCAGCGCTTTTAATTATTTCGACATCCGTTTTATCTCTAACTTCTATAAGCACCCCTTTATTCTTCAATTGTCTAATGTTTTTCACTTTCAACTTATTCCTGTCTTTATCCAAAGCTTGTGTGACCTGGTTCTTCATTTCATCGTTAGTTCTTTTGTCGCTTTCTTCCAACGGTTTTATTATTAAAATTTCACTTTTTTCTTTTCTCTTTTCAGGTTTCTGATGAGCACCAACGGCACCAGATGAAGTCGATGTGCGATGTGCCACATTGCTGAGTACCGCCTGCACGTAACTTTTTTCTGTTCTGGTCTGACACTCTGTATGTACTGCAGTTAGTTTCTCTTTTTCTAAAATTACCTGCTGTAACTTATTTTCTAACACTGCCCACTTAGCTAAAATAAACTTAATAGCCGGCTTGGTGACTTTGTTTGACTCGTTAAACAGGTACTGCTCCAATGAGTCTCTTTCCGCCTTAATATCATCTAACGGCGACTTCGTACCACAATTAGGGCTAGTGCTGCCTTCATCAGTCTTCCTTCTCCTCTTACCACGACTAGTACCAATAGGAGTACCAGCGGATTCTTCTGCTGCAGACGATATAGAGCTAGCTCTGCTGTGTCCACCAGCGTAGCCAATATATCCCGGCTCCACCCTCTCCACCTCCATCTCATCGTTTTTGTTTTTATTTGAAGTTCTGGTATCCATGAGAGTCCCACGAGTATGGTGTAAAATGTATCGACCCGGGCAGAGCCACCATTGCCCGGGCAAGGCAAGATAAAACAGGGGTTGCCAGTTCCCCTGAGTTTGGCCACTAAAGGCTGGTGCACCCACCAACCCACCTCCCGGCGCGATCGTCCGGGAGATGCCCCTTCGCCGTGGGCCATAACTTAGGGTTAGGGATTTTTTATAGAGGTTGTCATCCTCGCGGTCCAGCCAGTTAAGGCAAGACCCCCGTTACTCCTGACGCCACGTACCACCGGGATAAATCCCAGTGGGTCGTTGCGACGCCAGGGGCTTACGGTGTGGGGCTCTACTCTTTCGAGCAGAGCACGTGGGGTACGCTCTTAGGCGGGCCCATCACCCTGAACCACTCCGGCATGGTAAAACCTGCCAGGGGCCGAAGCCCCCGCCGGCACAGCCTCAGGGATCACACGGGCACAGTGCCCCCCCACCACGACAAGGTGGCGTACCTTTCGAGGGGGAGTAGATAGGGACATTTTTTTTTTCATTTATTATATCTGTCAATTGCGGCCACCGAGCTTTCGCTCATATCCACATTTGTTATAAATTTTGACGTTTGTAGTTTCTTTGATTTACTTTTTATTTTCTTTTTAATTTTCAAAATGTAAGTTGTTTGTATATAAATTTATCTTTCGGTCACTTAGCCGTAGCGGTACGCTATGTTGCCCGTCCCTAGCCGCGTGGAGGCGGACCGGTTCTTTCTAGTTTTACCATTTTAATAATTTTTGTTACCTTTACTCTTGTTTTGTATTACGTTATTTTGTTTCTATTTAGTTAGTTGTTCATTTGTCTTGATTCATGTTCAATTTTTCTTTTTTCAAAAACGTTTTTTGCAAATTCTTGAAACGCTATATATACCGCCGGTTGCATTATCAGTTCTTTTTTGTTGTTTTCGTTTATTTCTGCTAGTTCGTTTATTAGTGTAGGTGTTTTGTATTCTATATATGCTGGGCATTGCGAAATTATGTGGTTGACCGTTTCCACTTCATTGATACAGAAGGGCAATTTGGTGTAGGACTTCTATTTACTTTAAATAAATGATAATTGATTGATCCAGTGCCTGTTAGCAAGAAATTTGCTTTAAATCCTGGTTGGAACCATGGTCTGTCTGCAGTAAATTTAACATCCTGAATAAATTCATAAGTTTTTCTACCTGTATTGTTATCAGTCCATCTCTTTTGTCATAGATCCTCAGCAATTTTCTTGAACTTTTGTTTTTCTGTTTCAATTTCTTCATCCGTAATTACAGTTTCGCTCTCTGTAAAACTATATTCCGTCCAGGTAATAGACTTCTTTTTTCTTAAAAAATAATTGATTCCTCTTGTACATACAAGAATATCTATTGGAATTTTTCCAGATAATGTTTGCATAGCTGCAGTGGAAACGGTTCGGCATGTTTTGGTTAACGTTAGGAGAGCTAGTCTTTGTGCGGATTCGAGTTTTCTTCTGATGTGGGTTTTATATACTTCCTGGAACCAGGCGCCTGCGCCATACGTGATGATTGGGCAGAACAATCCGTCATAGATGGTATTCATTATTCTAGGTTTTAAACCCCACTCTACTCTAGCAAGTCTAATGAATTTACCATATACATTTTTAGCTTTCTCGGAGACATATTTTGCATGTGATAAGAAAGTTAACTTTTCGTCAATAACAATACCTAAATATTTAAATTGTGTCACATATTTTATATTATAATCTTTGTATTTAATTTTTGGCAATTTACTTTTGTTCATTTTTCCTTTTAGCAACATACCTTTGGTTTTATCCGTCGAAATTTCAAGTTTATGTTTTGAGCACCAATTTTCTACTTTTCCTAATACGTTTTTACTTATATTTTCTACTTCATTTCGTGAGTTACCATGTATGAGAATCAACAAATCATCTGCGTAAGCAATTAAATCTGTATCGTCCGTTTCAGAATTCAAAAGTTCATCCATAACCATATTCCAGGCTATCGGTCCAATAATTGAGCCCTGTGGGCAACCTTTGTAAACATTTCTTTCAATTGATGTACGAGTAGCGTTAATAACTTTGATGGATCTACTATGAAAATAGTTTTGAAATAGTTTGTATAGCGTCGATGAGCAGCCAGTTAGTTTTATTCTATTTAATATTGAACTCCAGGTGATATTATCAAAAGCTCCTTTTATACCGATAAATATTCCAACTACATATTTTTTCGGGAATCCTTAATATTTGAGATTGCAGTAACTAAAGCATCTTCTGTTGATGAATCTTTTTTAAAACCAAACTGTTTAGGGCTTTGCATATTTTGCTCGTAATACAGATCAGTTAATCTAGTTAAAACTATTTTTCCGAATATTTTACCCATTACAGGTAATAATGAGATTGGCCTATACGAAGATGGCTTAGACGTATCTCTATCTGGGCTCTTAAGAATGATTTTTACCTCTGCTGTTTTCCATTGAATTGGAAAAGTTCCATTGATTAAACAATTGTTATACAACTCAAGAACCGTTTCTGGAGATCTTTTACATAAGAATTTGATTATTTCTGGATTGAATCCGTCCAATCCTGGGGCTTTTTTATTCTTTACTTTTTTAACTGCTTGTGCGAGTTCGGATACTGTTATTGGTGGTTCAAGGTTGGCGTTATAATATTCTTTTATAATATTACCTGTTTCATTAGTACATATATTATTACTGTTTTGAATTGTAGTATCTGCTTTTGGGATTAGACAGTCCAGGATTTTACTTACAGATGTTTTCCAATCAAGGGAGTTTTCCCCATTTGAGTTAATTTCGTGAAAGATTTCTCCAGGTTTTATTTTATTCATTATCATTTTATAAAGGTTACTCCAGGCTGTTTTATTTCCTTCATCTGCTACAAAATTTTGCCATGATTCTTTCTTGTTTTTACAAATTAATTTGTTATATTCATTTTTAGCTCTTTTATATTCTAATTTTGCTACTGCAATTTCATTGTGCTAATCATATCTTTTATATCTCTGTACTTTTTTTCGAAGACTCAATACTTTCTTACGCATGTTACTAATTTCCTGATTCCACCATGGAGTGCATGATTTGGCTATCTTTTTTAACTTTATACATTCGTTACATATTTGTTTAAGTTCGTTATTGAAAACATCAACTGCTCTTTCTGTTTGTATTGTTCTTATTTCTTTGTTGAAGTTCTTATTAAATTTTTCTCCAAGAATATTTTGCATTTTATCCCAATCAGCCTTTTTTAAGTTATATTTATTTAACGTTTTGAACTCACGTCTTCTGTTATTGCTATTGTTATTTGTACTTGTACTGTCGTTATTATTGTTATTGTTATTGTTTCTGTTGTTGTTATCGTTATGTCTGTTAGTGTGGTTATTATTAATATAATTATTTTCATCTGTGTATTCACAATATATACATCCATGATCGCTGTTACACCAATCATCATATACTCTCCAGTTTTTAATATTCCTTGCTATGTTATAAGATGTTAAATCTATATTGGAATTGCCATTTACTGTCCAAAAAGTGGAAGGGTTATTTGGCTGGTTATGCGTCAGTAGATTGTTTACAAGAATAAATTCCTCAATGGTTTCAGCTTTTTCATCACGAGAGCTGCTATACCAGGCAGGTGATTGTGCATTAAAATTGCAGCCAATTATTATGTGATTTCCTGCAAGTGTATTAACTATACGCTCTAAACTCGAAACAAACACATTAATGTTATACAAAAACTGGCAGTACACCGATACAATATAAAAATGTCCAAAACGTGTGTCGAGGTGTGCGCACACAATATGCTCTGAGCAAAGGTGATCCAACATAGCAACTGTTATTTCGTTATTGTATACAATAATTGCCGATTTGACATCATTATTTTCAAAACGTTTCTGAATAATTTTGGCATTTTTAGAGCAGTATCCACTAATTTTGCCTCGGAAAACATATGGCTCTTGAATTAGTAAAATATCAATGTTCCTAATCTCAATTTTTTGCCTGATTTCTGCTGCAACTGTTTTAGATTTCTGCGCGTTCACTTGTAATATTTTTAAAGCCATTTTTAATACTGTATTCTCGTTTTTAACCTTTCCATCTGTCTCAGATACTCAGGGCAATTTTTGTCGCGAACATTATGATCTATTGTTTTCCTTTTTGCTCTTTTACAGCAGATACAGGTAGGTTTCTGGTCTTGGGCCGGACAATCTTTTTTTATGTGTCCTGTCTCTCCGCAATGGTCACAGACAGGGGATTTAGCTATACACTTCTTAGTTGAATGTCCATAGCCTAAACATTTGTGACATCTGGAAACATTCAAGAACTCCTTTACTCTGTGTGACTTAAATTCTAAATAAGCTCTCCCTTTATTTAATAGTACGTCATAGGCGTTTCCAGGAAGTTCTATAATCCAATTGACTGATTTCGGATCTTTGCTTTTTGTATTAAACCTGAAAATTACATTTTTATCTAATTTAGTTTTATCGAGTCCTGCTTTAGTTAAATTTCTATCCCATAGATCCTTTCTAATTTCTTCTATAGTTTTTGATTTATCTATGTCAAATATTATAACGCTGGGCCCAAATTTTCTGGGTTCTTCTATTTTAAGACCAGCTACATCAAAATTTATTTTTTTATTTCATTTAAATCATCTTTATCTTCTGTTTCTACAATGACGCCTCTATCCCTTATTTTCAGGAAATTTCTTACTCTAATTTTACTTCCTTTACTTTTCATCTTTTTTATGACTATTTCTTTTACTTCTTCACTTGTCTCTATTTTACTTTCTGCTGTTGCCTTTATTATTATCGTTTGTGCCGGTTTCTCTGTTTTTTTTATAGTTATCTGTTTAGCTGTTTTGTTCTTCAATTTTGTTACCTCGGAAAAAGTTAAGTTCTCGGTTTCTCTTTTTGGCTTATTCGCTGATACGGATTCTACTTTTCCTTTCATTTTTTCTAATTCCATCAATGTAGAAATAAATGTTGTCTCCAATTCATGCCATTTGCCTAATAGGAATTTCGTTGCCAATTTGTTTATTTTATTATTTTCGTTACACAAAAAGCTTTCCAAATCTTGCCTATGTTTTTTTAATATACTAATAGGACTTTCTTGTACTTCACTGTTTTCAATATCTCCAGTTTTTTCTTTCTTCCTATCATTTTGTTTCGGGTCCTCTATATTCTTTCTCTTTCTTTTCTCGGCTTTCGCGGGAGATCTCTGTTCCCAGCCGGTTAAACTACCAGCACAGGAAGACAAACAACCCCGTCTCGAAATACTCTCGTCTTCAGATGTCGCCGCAGAAGTGGCATCGATACGTTCCAACTCTACAGTCGGTTGATTAATATTCTTTACTGGCTTTTTAAATGTATTGTTTATATCCATCAAGTTCCCACGAGTGTGGTGGGTCTATAGGTCACCTCGGGTGAAGCCCCCTTACCCGAGGAAGCCTGCTTACTTCGGGAGGACGGCAGGTATCCGGAGGGACACGTTTGAGACCGCGCCGTTTATCGCCCCCGCGGCCATACACTGTTCCGCACGGTACCTCACACGTTAGGTTGGGACGTGGCACTACTCTTTGTCTGGCCCTTCTACCCTTCCACTAATTAATTGACGAGGCATTTGGCTATTTTTTTTTTGAAAGGTGGGGAAATGCTTTTACGCACGCCGGCTAGGTGTTGGTTGCCGGCAGTGTGGGGCTCACACCCTAGGGCGACTACCCACTAAAACCACCACCTTCTTCTTATGCCTGATACGCAGGCAGCACGTATAAGGGGAACGACGTTAACTTTATCCCACGCCCACTCTGTTCCATGCCATGTTTGTAGTGGCATTAAAAATTCGAAACGCATTTAGTCCTCCTATCATCGATCTTGCCGACAGGATCTTCAGCTCGCTCTTCTTCAAGATGTTTCGCATAACCAAGCCCTTAACTGAGTCGGAACTCCATATACCTCTCCAGAAGAGTGTTATGGACTCAAACGACACTACATCAGCTTCATACCGCTGCTTAATGCGCTCGATCAAGGTTGCGTTCTTCTTGTAGTACTCGATCTTTCTTTCATGGGCTTGATTTAGATCTACCTGCTCACCGACCACTTGCGCATCAATCACTACCACTTCGTTCGCATTCGTGGCTATCAAATCCGGCTTCCGCAGGCCTTCATCCGTTTGAAAATGCGGCTCCTCCTCTACTGCACCTCCTTTCGCGCGTAGTGTTCGTGCTATGTATTTCACCAGCGCATTGTGTCTCGCTATCCTCGCAGCATGGGTTCTATGGCACTTTTGTAGGACATGGTTAAGCGTCTCTGGTGCATTACAGCCTCCACGGCATACGCGATCTTTAATCTGTCCCCTGCTAGTGCGGCTTCGAGTCGGTAACGCGTTTATCCTCATCCGGCAAAGGTGTATGAAGTCATGACCGGGGATGAATCTGTTGCCTTCACTGATCCACCGGTGTTGTTGCGGAACCAGGTGAGACTCCTTCAGCGCGTTTCCATCTACCGACTTGTACAGCTTCGAAGCCCATCGTTTCTTAATGAGCTCGGATGTATTTAGCTCGCTTCCTTCGTCATTCAGACGTCTTCGCGTCTGTTGCATTTCCTCTTCTAAGAAAGGGCCAGGTGCTGTCGTTTTGGCTTCACTAGACAGGGGCAGTGCAGCAAGTCTTGTCAGCCTTTGTTTAGGTATTACCCATCTCATGGATGGTATACCGAGGCCTCCATCTCGAACACTCGCATGGAAGTATGCTGACGTGGTGGCTTGTGGGAGACACAGCCAGCGCTTAACCGCGCCTCTGACTATCCTGTCGATTTTGTTCAGCACACCTAATCGAATGATACCAAGTCCGAGCAGATGGTAGAGGCTTGGCAGAACAAATACCCGTAATCCGAATAGCCGCTGTTGTGGCTTGAGTGGAGCCGATGTTAACTTTTCAATACTTTCGTGGAGCTTCTTGGTCGGATCTGCTGCCACCCGCCCTTCCGGAGTGAATGGAACCCCTAAGTATTTCCATTCATCGGTGCGCTTCAGTGCAGGAAGCTTCCTTCCAGCACATTCGAAAGTGCAAGTGGCATCCACTACTGTTTTCTTCACATGGGGCACTGATCTAATAGACACTGTCATTGATTTGGCCGCGTTGATGTTCATACCACAAGTACTCAAAAATTCGTAGGTGGTGTCGAGGGCAGATTGTAGGCCCACACGCGTAGTGGCGAACAGCACTAAGTCATCAGCAAAGGCGGCACCATTGACCTTCAGTTCACCGACGTTGACTCCCACCTCCTCAGGGAGCTTCTTCCATAGTCTGTCAATAACCATATTGAACAGAATGGGTGACATTGGGTCGCCTTGCTTGACTCCTCGCTCTGGGTGGATAGGGTGTGATATCCAACTACCGCATGCTAGTTTCGTAACGCTGGTTCCATAAGTGTCTTGGATGTATTCGACTAGGGGCTTGGGTGCGCCTTTTTCAGTTAGTGTGTCAACTATTGATTTATGTGAAACGGAATCGAAGGCTTTTGCTACGTCAATCGAGGCGAGGAATAGAGGCTTGAAATGCTTGTGGTGATATCGTAATATGAGGTCTAGAAGGAATACGTTCTCGGAACAACCATCCGACTCTCGGAAGGACCGCTGCCTGTCGTCTAGGGGTATGCACTTAATCATCCTTCTCGCAAGGATCTTGTGGAAGATCCGTACCATGACCGAGGATACCGTTATCGGTCTAAAGTCGGATGGCTCGGTGGCTTCGGAATGAGAGTGGTAACCGATTCCTTTAGATGTTTCGGGAGCGTACCACACCACATGAAGAGGTTTAGGATCCTAACCAGAATCGCTGGAGGTACACTCCTCAGAAGCCTTGCCGACCTGCCATCTGAACCCGGGGCTGTTTTCAGGTCGGGGAAGGAGCGTTTGACTTCTTCTTCCATTATTGGTCCCCACAGAACGTTCACTTCGTTGTCGCGATCCTCACTCACAGGGCAGGCGTCTGACCTCTCGGTTAACAGACCCTCCCAAAACAGTAAGATAGCGTCGATTGGCGGTTGTTGGCCAACTTTCTGATCTTCTAGAAGAAAGCGTAGACACTTACCTGGGTTCTTCTTCCAGGCACCCTGTACTCTCGCGTATTCTACCCTACGCTGCTTACGCTTGGACAGGTGGATTGTCCGCGGAACGTCCTGTTGTCGTTTGCGCTCGTTCTTCTTACAGGGGAAAGTGTCTAACAGATATAGAGTGACTCTGTAAAATATCTCGTTTAGACGAGGATCTTAATGATTTGCAGATATCAACCAGATCTGCCGATCGAAATTCGCTGGAGCTTGGTGCTTTCATCTCCTTCAAGTAGGTGACTATCTGCTCATCATAATCACACAGGGTGGGCGTCTCTATTGCAGGCAGATAGATACTCTCCCCGCCGTGCGCAGTGCCTTCCTTCGGTTCGCGTACGTATTTCTCTACGAGCGACCGGTATTGGGCCTGCTTTCTGTGTAATTTAATGGAGTCTAGAGTTCGGTCCGGAAAGCACTTAACGAGAGCCTGGTTGATGAATTTCACTCCTTGGAGAGTCAACTCTGCTTCCTTCCTGGCGAGGAGGGCATTCTCTTCTGCATTCCAGCGAGCCTTCACTGGATCTTTTTTGATGATCGTGCCATACCAGTCGGGATGAGCGCTTCTCTTGTGAACGGATCTACCTTGGACTTTTCCGAATTTGCGGTGACATCCCGGAAATCTACACGGAACATCACACGAGGGAGCTGCGGCGTGAGATGCGTTGCTGTCAATCGCCTGTGTAAGTGTTGGAGGCGCAGAGTCAGTGGACCCACTCCTATTAGCATAATTATTCATCCGAGGCGTTGCTTTATTTATAGGGCCAACACATTTAGGCTCGAGAGGGCTGGCAACCCGCAAGAGCCGAGGGCGGTGTCTCCAATTAGCCGTGGGTGCCGAAGCACACCACGTTACCGGCAGGAACCACTAGGAGGTTTTGGAGTACACCTTGGACGGGAGAGGCTGGAGGACCTTACTAGAGGTCTGTGTTACGCATCACCGTCCCTGTAACTACGATCATCTGAAAGAGAGTCATAGTTACTCCCGCCGTTTACCCGCGCTTTTTGAATTTCTTCACGTTGACATTCAGAGCACTGGGCAGAAATCACATTGCGTCATCACCCTTGGGGGCCATCGCAATGCTTTGTTTTAGTTAGACAGTCGGATTCCCCTAGTCCGTGCCAGTTCTGAGCTGAGCGTTGAATGGCGGCCGAAGAGGACGACCACGGCGGATCGCGCCAACCACGGAAGCCTCGCAGCAAGGAAGATCCGCGGGAGGCCAAGGCACGGGACCGAGCTGGGATCCCGAGTGCGCGGCACGAGACCGCGACCGTTCACCTCGCCCAGGCCCGGCACGTCAGCCAGACCCGCTTCCCGACCAAGCCCGACACGCCCCGCTCCTCAGAGCCAATCCTTATCCCGAAGTTACGGATCCAATTTGCCGACTTCCCTTACCTACATTAATCTATCGACTAGAGGCTCTTGACCTTGGAGACCTGCTGCGGATATGGGTACGAACCGGCGCGACACCTCTACGTGGCCCTCTCCTGGATTTTCAAGGTCCGAGGGGAAGATCCGGACACCACCGCAACTGCGGTGCTCTTCGCGTTCCAAACCCTATCTCCTTGCTAGAAGTTTCCAGGGAACTCGAACGCTTATACAGAAAAGAAAACCCCTCCCAGATCTCCCGACGGCGTCTCCAGGTCATTTTGGGTTACCCCGACGAACACTCAATGAGAGCCCGAATGGTATGCGGTTCCGCTGCCGGGTTCCGGAATAGGAACCGAATTCCCTTTCGCCCGATGGGTGTGTGCCCATTTGGCAAAACACATTATCTACATAGGATTTCTCTTAGGGCTTAGGATCAACTGACTCGTGTGCAACGGCTGTTCGCACGAAACCCTTCTCCACGTCAGTCCTCCAGGTCCTCGCTGGAGTATTTGCTACTACCACCAAGATCTGCAACGACGGCGGCTCCAGGCAGGCTCACGCCCAGACCCTTCTCCGCACACCGCCACGACCCCCATAATCGTCGTCTTAGGCGCCTTAACTCTGCGTTTGGTTCATCGCACAGCGCCAGTTCTGCTTACCAAAATTGGCCCACTTGGCACTCTGATTCAAATCTCGTGGCTTCATAGTTCAAGCAAGCCAGTGATCTCACCCATTTAAAGTTTAAGAATAGGTTGAGGTCGTTTCGGCCCCAAGGCCTCCAATCATTCGCTTTACCAGATGAAACTCCCAAAAAACGAGTGCCAGCTATCCTGAGGGAAACTTCGGAGGGAACCAGCTACTAGATGGTTCGATTAGTCTTTCACCCCTATGCCCAGTTCCGACGATCGATTTGCACGTCAGAATCGCTACGGACCTCCATCAGGGTTTCCCCTGACTTCGTCCTGACCAGGCATAGTTCACCATCTTTCGGGTCCCAACGTGTACGCTCTGGGTGCGCCTCTTCTCGCAATGAGAACGAGACGCCCCGGGAGTGCGGGGCCGTGCGGTACGCGGCCCATCCTCCCTCGGTCGACGCAAGGACGACCTTCACTTTCATTTCGCCTTCAGGTTTCATTGATCCCAATGACTCGCGCACATGTTAGACTCCTTGGTCCGTGTTTCAAGACGGGTCCTGAGAGTACCCAAAGCAATAGCGTCGCTGACCGGTAATCGAAGCTTTGGTCAGTCCGAGAACACCGCCGGCCAACAGCTGACCAGGCCCGGGGACGGCGCATGGTCCGTGGAACCACCGGGTAAGAACTGATCGAGCTTGCGGCGGGCCTGACGCAAACACATTCGAAAATGGATTGGTTGCGGCCCGATACCATCAGAGTACCGTCGCTCAGCCGGCCGGGCGACCGAGGGTCTGTCGCGATCGCGTGAAGGCGAGACGCAACAGGCTCTCACTCGGGCCGTAGACCGACACGCAACGGGTCGCGACGTTCTAATAGGGGAGAAGTGTACGAATACGACGCCGAACGTTCGCCGAAGGTGGCGTGCCCTCGCCGTGGAACCGCGCAAACGGACCATTCGGGGCATCGCGCACCGACTCGCGTCGACGCCGTCGACGATGAATCTCCCCTTTCGATCTTTTGGGTTTCGCAGGTTTACCCCTGAACGGTTTCACGTACTCTTGAACTCTCTCTTCAAAGTTCTTTTCAACTTTCCCTCACGGTACTTGTTTGCTATCGGTCTCATGGTTGTATTTAGCCTTAGATGGAGTTTACCACCCACTTAGGACTGCCCTCTCAAGCAATCCGACTCTAAGGAGAGATCCCCCCGTGACCCGTCCCGGTCGCTACGGGCCTGGCACCCTCTGTGGGTAAATGGCCCCATTCAAGATGGACTTGGACGCGATTCGATGTCACGGGATATTCGGATCCTCCCGAACACTACATTTCCCAGCGGCAGGACCGCGGGATTCAGTGCTGGGCTCTTTCCTGTTCGCTCGCCGCTACTAAGGAAATCCTGGTTAGTTTCTTTTCCACCGCTTATTAATATGCTTAAATTCAGCGGGTAATCTCGCCTACTCTGAGGTCGTCGTACGAGGATACAACTCTCTCCGAAAGAAAAACGCAGAGAGAGGTTTCGAATCCTTGCGAAAAGGAAAGCGCAGGCGGAGAGATTCTCCCCGTGGAAGAAAGAAAAAAAACGGACAATCGGAGAGTCGGTCTCTTTCGAATGTACGATCGTCACAATGCGTTCGAACAAAAAAAAACACAAAAAAAGTCTTATGCGCCACGCGCCAACATGTGCCTTTCGAGTGATCGGGAGACTCTCGCAATACGTCCGCACCGGCAATTTTAACGACCGTCCGCTTTCCTCAGATTCCTCTTCCCTTCCTTCGATTCACGGCGAAATCGGACGGAAAGCGAGAGGCACGCGTGCGCTCGCTCACGCACACACAGCACATATCCTTCGATACGCACACACCCATCGACTTTAAGTCCCAAAGAACTTGGGCTGACGGGGTGCGTTTTTCATCTGACTGCGAGTGGTGCGGCACGGCACGGCCTGCTTCTGCTCTCCCACCGATAGCGTGGTTCAAGGAGGAAATCACGAAAGGAAATCATTCGTGGACTGTACGACCGGTTGGACGCGCGGTCTTGCGCGATCAACGCACACGTCGGGGGCGACCGACTTTCGATCTTCTCTCTTCGACCCTCTTTATATGCGCGCACGCACGCACACCTTCCGCTACCACTGCTCTCCCCAAATCCGCTCTCTCCTTCGTTTTTCTCTCTCTGATCAAGTGCACGAAAGGATGGTCCTTCGAGATCGGTGTTCGAGCCTCGCCAAAGTAGGATCATGAACTTAAACACGTCCGAGCGTGTTACGACTCGCATCGATAGTCAAGAGACCGGGGTGCAGAAACGTCGCACTTCGAGCGGACTGTCCTCGCGCGACCCCTCGAAGAAACAAGGACGCGTTGGAACGGCGGAGCGTGGAGTGCGCCGGCGGCGGTGTGAACCGCAACACGCACACAGCGCAATCCTCCTGTTCGAGCTCCGCGCAGCGGACCAACGCGACAACGTTTTCGACGGGCGCACTGAGAGACACCGTTCGAAATTGTCCATGCGACGACGACCCACACGGCGTCGAGATACGTGCTTTTGTAAACGCCGGAGTGGCACTATGTATCCCTGGGGCTGTACGAACGCGTCGATTGGGATGCATATCCGAAAGAGCACACACAGAGAGTGTGAGAGAGAGAGATGGATAGAAAGAGCGTAGCACACGAAAGGGCGGTGTGCGCAGAGGAACGATCGATTTTGGTTGTTCGCTCCAGGCGATTGTCCTTCTCTTTCTTCGCACACAGTTCGAAAGGAGTCATATATACTCTCTCGCCTGTTATATTCGAGAATTCCTTTTCGATTCGAATTTGTCGTTTCAGACGACGTCGGGAGCGCGATAAATATGCGTGCGAAGGCGCTGAGGCGCGTAAACCGTTCTCCAACGTAGCACCGCGTGTCACACAACCGACGCACGTAAGGAGCGGTGCTATTTGCGGACGGTCGATGAAACGACTCACAGAACCGCAAAAGCACGCACGCATCCGAACGGCCGAGATGGATCAGCGGTGGTTCCGCAGAACGACAAGACGCCCCGTGTCGCGCGAACATTCACACGATGCCCGCGACAAACTCCGACGAACGTCCAACATTCGCTCGTACGTTGACACGTCTCCTCGACCGCCGCTCCGAAACGTTCGGGCAAACGAACGACGGCGGCGGCTCGGAGAGGCAACGCAAGCAGTATAAGCTTTCGTGAACGACCCTCAGCCAGGCGTGGTCCAGGAATTGTATTCGTGGACCGCAATGTGCGTTCGAAATGTCGATGTTCATGTGTCCTGCAGTTCACCCGTTGACGCGCAATTAGCTGCGTTCTTCATCGACCCACGAGCCAGGTGATCCACCGTTCAGGGTAATCGTATATATTTATTTGTTTAACACAATTTCAATTATCTTTCATCTCATTTCGG
>CAKAJE020001415.1:367500-375000 GCA_916610135.2 Macropis europaea
AGTAGTAGCCCCCCAACCGGGGTCGGTCCGTGGAAGCTAGTAGTCGGTCGTGGCGGGAAAGACGCCGGTGCGTAAGTCCTACACGGAGGGCGCGGCTCCCTCGTGGCGGGCGGGGCATTAGTCCCCCCTCGTCGCGGTGGAGACGCGTCCTTCGTGGCCGAAAGGCTGTGAGGCGAAGACGGCCTGACTCGTCGCGACTGGCGAAGACGGAAGCGGATCGGCTGACTGGAGTCCCTGCAGGGGTTGAAGTCGCAGCGTTTGGGCGGGGGAATGGAGGATTACCTGGTCAGTATTTCCTCATAACCCTGTCGGGGGGGATTGTACCCCGGCGCGTCTAGCCCGAGGTTTGAGTCAGGCATCCGGACGGACCGGGTGTCGCTCATTCGATAGGGGTGACGTTAAACCTTTAGCATCATTATGGAGCGGGCCTATCCCGTAACTTTTTCATAGATTCTTGGTACCGATAGGGTTGACCACCTGACAAACCGCTTCTCGGCTTCGGTACCCATAAATAGGAAAATTACTAAGCGTGGACAGATCCCCTACCGCGGTAGGGGTGGCATGATGCCCGAAGCGCGTAATCTACTCAACATATATGCAACATGGCTCAAATAAAAACAAAAACTTTCGGGAAGGGGGGGAAAGTAGAGGAGGCGGGTGACCTCACCGGGTCTTTTGAGTCGGTGGTGGGCACGGAAGACGAGGTGGTCATTGCGCGCGATGTCGAAAGGGCGCCCACGCCATCGACGTCCGGCGCGTTTATTGAGCCGGCCGGCAGAGTCACGCGGAGCTTTGCGGCGAGTAACCGGGTGGTCTCACCAGCCGGATCCGTCCAGTCCAGCGTTAGCTGCCTGGACGAGACAGCCAGCTACTCGCAGGCGTCGCGTTGGAGCGACACGGAGTCGGAGGCGTCCGTAACTCCGTCCGCCGCCGCCAAACGTGGGAAGCGGAAGAGGAAGCGGGCTCCGCTGCCGGCCTCGGAGGAGGGCGAAGACGAGCAGACAGCCAGCAAGAAGCTGGCTGCCCCCGACCACAGCGCCGAGGCCGACGAGCTCGATGAGCTCAATAAGCTCATCCCTCCGGAATATTTCCGGAAGGGTGAGCTCATCAAGGATCGGGCATCGGAGCACATGAGGTCGCTGCCGACGGAGGCCTTGCAGAAGAAAGTGGACGGATTGATGGCTCTTGTCCGCCGTGTGGCGGGCAAGAGCAAGAATATAAAGGGGACCTATATAAAGGTCCTCAAGGCCTCCGCGCAGGCGTCAGTGTCGGCCGCGGCGGAAATGGCGGAGAGGACGCCAGACCTCAACCTTGAGCTGGCCAACAGCCAGCTCAGCCTGGAGGTGGCGGACCTCACCCGACAGGTGGCGGCCCTCAAAACCGAGGTGGAGCTGATGCGGGGGCAGCCCCCGGCAGGAAGCCCTCCTCATCCGGCGGCGGGATGTGGAGCGCCGTCGCCTGATGTCAGGGCGACAGCGGGCCCGCGGGCACCAAGGAGCGGTGCCACAGCGCGTCAGTTGCCGCCCGCGACAGGCACGATAGGAGACCCTGTAGCGACCGCCGGCGTCAGGCGCCACGAGGACGCTCTTATCGAGCGAATCGGGGCGCTCGTGGAGGCCAAGCTGGCCGCCTTCAGGAGGGAGATCCTCCCGGGGCGGCCCAGCGGCCCTGCAACGAGCACGGGCGCCCCGACGAAAAGGGTCCCCCCTGTCACCAGGGGGAAGACCGGCCGGGCGGCACCGGCGGGAACGTCCCGCGCTGTCGCCCCTCCTACACAGGCGCCACAGCGAGTGGCGCCAAGCGGCAGGACCCCGTCCCGGCCTGCGCCAGCCCTCGCCAGCGGCGAGGCAACGTGGGCGAATGTGGTGGGCAGGAAGGCCCAGAGGGCCGCCAATAAGTCCGCGGCGGCCGCTGCCCGGCCAGTCGCAACTGCGCCTGCCCCGCCGCGTCAGCAGCAGGGCAAGAAGACGGCGGCCAAGAAGAGGCCGGGACACCCGCCAAGGTCCGCGGCCGTGACCCTGACCCTGATGGAGGGGTCCAAGAAGACCTATGCCGAGGTCATGGCGGCTGCCAAGGAGAAGGTGCAGCTGCCGGACCTCGGTATAGAGGCCGTAAGGCTCAAGAGGGCTGTGACGGGCGGCCTCATCTTGGAGGTGCCCGGGAATGAGAGCCGAGAGAAGGCCCAAGCTTTGGCGGGCCGACTCTCGGCTGTGCTGGACCAGTCGGAGGTCCGGGTCGCCGTCCCCACTAAGCGCGCCGATATGCGCCTTAGGGGATTGGACGACTCGGTCACTCCGGCTGAAGTGGTGTCCGCGGTGGCGGCGGCTGGGGGCTGCGGGGCGGAGGAAGTGAGGACCGGGCAGATCCGGTCCTCGCCCTCCGGCCTCGGCACCATATGGGTGCAATGCCCCCTTACGGCCGTCCGCAAGGTTGTTGCGTCCGGGAGGGTGAGAGTGGGCTGGTCTTCGGCCCGTGTCGAGGCACTCGAGGCACGCCCACTCCAGTGCTACCGCTGCCTGGAAACCGGGCATGTAAGGCAGCGGTGCACGAGCGCCGTAGACCGTAGCAACCGATGCTATGTCTGCGGCGACTCCGCGCACAGTGCCAGCCAGTGCTCGGCCACCCCCAAATGTCCGTTGTGCACGGACTTGGGGAGGCCGGCCGATCACAGGCTTGGCGGAAAAGGGTGCGCGCCACCCTCCCGAAAGGGACGCAAGGCCAAGGGGGCACAGGCGCCCCCAGCCGCGGGACAGAGGAGAGGGTCGGCAAGTAAGCCGGCCCAACGAGATGGAGGCCGGGAGGAGGCCATGGCGACGGCCTAAAATTCGCGTCGCCACGCCTCCTCCAGACAAACCTCAACCACTCCGCCAGGGCACAGGACCTGTTGGTCCAAACAATGGCGGAGTGGGAGGTTGGGCTGGCGGTCGTCGCGGAGCCGTACATCGTCCCAGATCATCCTGGTTGGGTGGGGGACGAGTGCGGATCCGTGGCGATCGCGTGGGGGGGAGGCCCGGATCTCCGCCGTTCTCACCACTAGAGAGCGGCAGGGGATTCGCGGCAGTAAGATGGGGGGATCTCGCGGTGGTGGGCTGCTACGTCTCGCCCAACGTCGGCCTCGACGCGTTCGAGGAGTTCCTGGACGGGGTCGGGAGATGTATCTCCCGGTGTTCACCCCGTCCGGTACTTGTCCTGGGGGACTTCAACGCCAAGTCCATGGCGTGGGGGAACCCCAGGACAGACGCGAGGGGCGAGGCGTTGGAGGAATGGACTGCGGGGCAGGGACTCTGGCTGTTAAACCAGGGTTCCGTGAACACGTGCGTGCGATGGCAGGGGGGGTCCATTGTGGACCTCACCTGGGCCACGGCAACCGCTGCGCGCCGTGTTTCCGGCTGGAGGGTGGCGGAGGAGGTGGAAACATTATCCGACCACCTCCACATCATTATGGATGTATCCGCCGCCCCCCCTTGCGCCGGACCCCGCAGACGAGACGGCAGCCCACCGCCGCGATGGGCGCTACGGCGCCTAGACCAGGACGTCCTGATGGCGGCTGTCCTCGCCATCTCCTGGCCGGAACCACCGGCTTGGAGAGGCGTCGCAGAGGAAGCGGACTGGCTCCGGAGGGCGATGACGTCGGCTTGCGACGTCGCTATGCCCCGGGCCAGTACCGTGCCTCGGCGAGCGGTGTATTGGTGGTCGCGCGAGATTGCAGAGCTTCGCTCAGCTTGCATCCGCGCGCGCCGCCTCTACACCCGCTCACGCCGTAGGAGGCAACGCGACGCCGCGAGGACGGCCGAGCTGCAGGGGAGATACCGTGAAGCGCGCGGTGCCCTGCGGCTCGCCATCGGGAAGGCCAAGACTCAGGCGTGGGGAGAGCTCCTCGCCACTCTCGACCGTGACCCATGGGGGCGCCCATACCGTATGGTTATGGGCAAGCTGAAGCCATGGGCGCCCCCGGTCACGGAGAGCATGGACCCTCAGCTGCTGAGGGAGGTCGTCGACACCCTCTTCCCTGTTACGGAAGAGGTCCGACGACCCCCGCAGGCTCCGGCGGACCCGAACATCTGGTCCACATCCGGCGTGAGCGATCCCGATGTGGAGGCGGCGTTGCAGTGTGACCCCTGCTACGCCGCCTGGAGGTATGAAGGGGGTCCGTCTGACCCCCCCGAGGATGGGGCGCATTTTGCGCCTCGGCGTTGGGAGGGCTCCGAGTCGTGTCCTTATGGGGTTCCCGGAGCCCTCCCTTACACGCCAGAGGATCGGTCACCGTGGAGGTTTTGAAGGTTTCCTCCACGTAAAAAAAAAAAAAAAAAAAAAAAGGGTTGGGTTGGGATGGGTTAGGTTGGCGAGAGTCCCCGAGAGCCGGTTAGGCCGGCATAACCACGATCGAACGAGTTATTTTGGAAGTCCCAGCGGCGTATTGTTTTCGAACTGTCCCAGTAACCTTTTTCAAAGTGCCAGCGGCGTATTGCTTTCTTGATTCCTTTTTTATTTTTTCTTACGCGCCTGCACACGTACTTTAAAAATTTGTTTTCTGAGTACCAGCGGCGTATTGATTTCCGAATATCGCAAAACGCTTTAAAGCAAAAAAATTATACGCTTCATGCATCGAGCTATACTATATATATAATATACATATATATATTCTATATATTGTATTGTATATACTACTCTCTATACTACTACATCCATCTCTATGTATTGTACATGCACGTACTACACCACCACACACAACACATTGTATATATATATATATATATATATGTTATGCTGGCGCTGCAATACGTACCATGCATACCGATAGATGCGTAGTATACACAATACTCTATATGATATATGTATATTATATATATTGTACTGCTCGATGCATCGAAGCGTATATGTTCTGACACAACACTCTTGCGTGCGCTTTGGCTTGCTTGTTTGTTTCATATATATATATATATATATATATGTAGGAGTGAAAATTTGAATTAGAATTATACCGATCGTCGGTAATATTCGGCCTATGTACGTGTGTGAGTGTGAATGTAAATGGTGGTGTCGCGGCGAACGCAGAAGAGAGTGTGTCGTGAATGGCGTGGAAGAGTGACTGCGCGAAAACACAGTTCTTACAATACATTCTGTATTTTTCTTGTCAATAAAATTTCCTACAAATTTGGGGTCTCAGCCGGAATGTGCCAAGTGAATGAGTCAAAAAGTGATTGAGAATTGTTTTTTTTTTCGTGTGGTGATACCGACTTTGCACGACGCAAGAAGACGATTTCTGCAACTGAAGACGTTGGTTCAGATAGTAGAAGACGAAAAGCCGTTGTAAAGCCGAACGATAAGACAGCAAGACGTGAAGACGTGAAGACGAAAAGACGAAAAGACGTATACAAAGACGGAACTTCAACAACGACGCATCACGCCATTCCAACCATTAAAGACGCATGCTGCACGTATTTAACAACGACGAGGTAGCTGAAATCTTGTGTTTTTCCAGTAAGTACAAGACAATCTTACTCAGTGAACAAGAGATAGGGGCATTCTTTTGCGGTGAATAATACCACGTGGCGTCAAGAAATATCAGGTGCCATATTGGATTCGCGAAAAAGCGCGGCACGCCGAAACGACGACGCACAATCACGATCGGACGACGCATGCGCGAAGAGCGACGATCGCGCCGGTTTACGCGAAACGATCATATTTAAAGCCGCCATTAAAATAAATACAATGGAGTGCTTGAAACAAAACGTTAGAGTCGAAAAGAACATTACAGCGGCTCCCACGAATGTAATTCGAGCTTTTCACCAATTGGTGTTCGGCGATATTGGCGATCGAAAAAATCGTAGTCGATTGAGAAATTTCACTGGCTTCACATTTCATGACGGAGGAAACGAACATCGCGACAAAGTGTCGTTTATTCAAGAGACATTCGCGGAACACGACCTAATCGCTATTTGTAACATTCTGTGTATGGACTATGGAGGTTCAAAGGAAGAAATAGCCAAACGAATTTGTGAGGGCCTAATGAATTTAAACACGCTTAATCAACATAGCAATGAATCTGGCGGTGAAGACGAACTTGATGAAGAAGAAGACGAAGACGAGGAGAGGGACAATTTAGCCGCGGAAGCTGCAGACGAGGAAAATATTGACAATGCGAGTGCCGTGGAAGACGCCGAGCCACTTGCAACACGAATCGGTCGGTTGTCCGTGAGACAAGCGAGACAACAACAGACAGTAACCACAAGACGCCAAGATTTTTCTCTAACATTTCGAGATGTCGAAAATTCCATCAGAACGTTCGATGGCAGCGACAATTACCCTGTTGAGCGTTGAATAATAGATTTCGAAGATACAGCTGCTCTTTTTGACTGGAGCGAAATGGAAAAATTAATATTCGCAAAACGATCTCTAACAGGACTTGCGAAACTTTACGTTCAGAGCGAAGGCGTCGTGAAAAACTGGAAGACGCTAAAAGATATGTTGAGGGATGAATTCTCCATAAAAGTTGACAGTGCTAAGCTGCATCAAATGTTGTCTGAAAGGAAAATGAAGAAAAACGAAAAATTACAAGAGTATTATTTGGTAATGAAGGAGTTGGCCGCTAGAGGTACAATCGAGGACGAGGCGCTAATACGGTACGTGATTCGTGGCATCCCAGATGACGAGAGGAACAAGGCAATCCTATATGGGGCGAAAAGACTGCGCGATTTTAAGGAACGTCTACGAGCGTATGAGGAAATATGTGACGCGACTCAGACACGAGCATCCACGAACGTCCGAGGAAGAACGACGGCGGCAAGAGGACCGTCAACGGCGTTTGAATCTTCGAAGAAAGTGGAGACTCGACCCAAGACTGCACGATGTTATAATTGTGGTGACCCTGGACATCCATCTAAAGACTGTAAATCTAAAAAGTTAGGGCCGAAGTGCGTCAAATGCAATCAGTTTGGGCACATATCTTCTGAATGCGATACAAATATTAGAGGTAAGCCAACAAATAACGACAAGAACGAAGCAGTCGTGAATAGTATTGCTATTTCGATGAGCGAAGGTGTATGTAAGGAGGTAGTAATTCGTGGTTTAAAGGTACATGCTTTCTTTGACACGGGTAGTCGTGTAACGTTTATTTCTGAAAGAATTTATCGTGAGTTGAAAGCACCTACTTTAAACAACGCTCAGCTTTCATTAATCGGTTTCGGTCAAGCTGAAATTAATCCTTTGGGGTATTTTCAGACCATGATTAATATAGACGGCGAAGAATTTCCAGTAACAGTATATGTGGTTCCAAATTCGGCGATGAAACTGGACATGATTATCGGCCGTGACGTTTTATTACAGGCCAACGTCATCATCACAAAGGGCGAGGTGACGGTAATCAAAGAGAAGCAACCAATTTTTCTAACTGACATCAACATAAGTGAGCAATCGCCTTTGAATGTAAGCGAGCGAGTGAGTGGAAACATCAAAAACGATGTCAAAGAGTTGATCACGAATTACACCCCCGGTAAGTGC
>CAKAJE020001415.1:380000-435354 GCA_916610135.2 Macropis europaea
AGACATCTTTGCGTTGCGTCTAGGTGACGCTTCACATGAGAGTGGTTGAGTGACTTAAACCAGGCTATAGAGCCATACGTAATTACAGGCAGGAAGAGGCACTTGTACAGGGTTTCAAGAACATGTCTCTTGAGGCGCCATTGGTCATGGGCACATCTTGTGATCATGGCAGCTAATTTTGTTACTTTATTACGGATATGCTTAACGTGGGAGATGAAATTTAACTTTTTATCTATGATTACACCTAGGTATTTAAAATCGTCTACAAAAGGAATCTTCTTGTCGTATATATAGATGCGCGGCATACGGTACTTATCTAACGAGCCCCTCATGAGCATTGCCTTAGTCTTAGTAGCGGAAATTGTTAGCTTATATCTATAGCACCAGGCAAGGACTAAGGTAACAACGCCTGAGAGCTTGTTCTCCAGCTCAACGCGACTATTGCCATTTATGACGACAGCAAGGTCGTCGGCATATGCTGTAGCATAGATGGACTGTGTCTCAAGATCGCTAAGGTTCATCAGGAGTTCATCCATGCAGAGGTTCCATACGAAAGGGCCAAGGACGGAGCCTTGGGGGCAGCCTTTGGTCATGTTTTTACTTGTTTCTTGATATTTCGACTTTATTAGCATCTTCCTGTTTGCAAAGTAAGAATCCAGGATATGATACAATGCACCAGAGCAGTCACTATCGGCCAGTCTGGCTCTGATGGCGGCCCATGAGATGTTATCAAAGGCGCCAACGACATCGAAGAATAAGGCTACTTCATACTTGGACCTACTGCCTTTAACGAGTGAGACAAATCTGTGCAACGCATCCTCGGTTGATAGGTTAGGTCGGAAGCCATACTGAAGAGGGCTTTCAAAATTAGCATCTTTATATTGCGTATTAATTCTCTCTACTAGGATTCTTTCGTACACCTTACTGATTGCAGGTAACAGGGCAATCGGTCTGTAGGAGTTCACGTCCTTAGGGTCACGTTGCGGGTCTTTCAGAATTAGACGTAGGATAGCCGTTTTCCAGGCACACGGGAATTTGAAGGCCCGAAGGCAGTTATTAAAAACAGTCAATAGTATTTCCGGGTCAGCTCTGTGCACCTGTTTTATTATTTCGGAGTGAAGTCCGTCTATTCCAGGGGCCTTGCGATTCTTGGATCTCTTCAGGGCCAGGCTTATTTCGCTGATCGTTATATCGGGCTCTAGATTTTGATTGAAGTAGATGGCATTGACGTCTGAGGGGGTCTCGTTGTCGTTACTAGTAGTTTGATCGCTGTCGTTTACAATCCGCGGATCCACATCGGGGACCATTTTGTTAATTAGGAGAGATATAGTCTCCCTCCAATCTGCTGTGAAGGATCCGTCATCTTTCTTCAGTGTGCAGAACAGATTCGGTTTGTGAAGTGTGCCTCGGACAATCTTATACACGACACCCCACGGGTCAGCATTACCAGAGCTACTTACGAGATTTCGCCAAGAGATGGATTTCTGCTTTTTAATTTCCGTCTTATACTGCTTAACTATATTTTGGTAATATTGCAACCGGTTTTCACAGATATCCGCTGGAAGTTTTCTCTTTTTGGCTTTAACGAGGTCTCTCTTGGCAGCTTTGACTTTGCTCTTTAGTATAGCAAGCTCTCGTGACCACCATGGGTTTCGTTGCAAAACAGTTTTCTTACGAGGTATCGATTTGTCAGCAACACTGCGTATGGAACAATTCAGTGAGATAACAGCTGCATCAGGATCGGCAGCAGAAAGGTATTCTTTGTATTCGGCATCGAAGGAGTTCGCTATGCCTGCATGAAATGCGTTCCAGTCAGCGCGTTTGATATTGTAGGTATAATCACCAATCGGCTGTGCGTCAACGCCACTTGAGGTATTATGGTTAAATTCAAAGATAATTGCGTTATGATCGCTGATAGTAAATGCAGGGTCCACCCTCCAGTTTCGAACATTATTGATTGCAGTCGCAGAGCATAAGGTCACGTCTATTACGGATTCACCAATCGCAGTACAGAAGGTAGGAGGGTTGCCAGGACGATTTGCGATATGGAGACCCATCGTGGAGATAAATTGATTGACTTCCTCACCACGACCATCAGTAAAGTCGGAGAACCATAACTCGGAGTTAGCGTTGACGTCAGCAGCGATTACGATTCGCTCATTGCTGTCGTATCGTGTTAAAAATTCTTCAAGCTTATGCAAATAAAAGTCGACAGTATGCGAGAATTGGAACTAAGCCGATACAACATAAAATTTTCCAGAGCTTGAAGCGATTTCAGCACCAATAACGTGCGTGTCGTTGTCTGATGTTATCCAGAGTACGTCTAACAGTGGGTTCGTTATTACAATCGCCGCAGAAGGAACACCACGTTGAGACTGTAAAATTCTATATCTTGTGGTGGATCCTTAGCCACAAACTTTATCATGGTATGTATAGGGTTCTTGTAGCAATAAAATGTCAACCTCCTCTTTAAGCGCCCTGACGGCCAGATCAGCAGCTACCGAGCGAGATCGCTGAGCATTAATCTGTACGATCTTTAGGCCCATTTTGTTCTTTTGTAATACTGCTCAAGCTGTTTCTTATATTCAGGGCACTTAGGATCACGCAACGAGTGGTCTGTATCTTTTCTCCTAGCCCGCTTACAGCTCACGCAGACAGGCTTTTTGGAATTAAGTCTCGGGCATTCCTTATGGACATGTCCGACTTCAGCACAGTGGTCGCAGGTACTACTCGATTCGGAACAGTTTTTAGCCGAATGTCCATAACCGCAGCATTTATAACACCGCGTAATGTTCGCAAAAGGTTTGATTCTATGGCTAAGGAAACCAATGTAAACTCTACCTTTTTCGACGAGAATTTTATACACCTCAGGCGGGGTTTCTAAGACCCAGTTAACTTTGTCAGGCTGCTTGGTTCACATCATAAATCGGCAGATAACCTGACTCTTTAAGTTAGGTATGTTAAGGTTTGACTCGTTTAGGTTCTTAGTGCACAGTTGCTCCATGAACTCGTCTTTCGACAGTTTTGATTCGATGTCATACACAATAACTGTAGGACCAGATTTCCTGGGGGGTGAGGCTTTGAGGCCTACTTTGGATAGATCACTAGACTCTAGAATTTTCACATCAGATTCGCTATCTAGCTCAAGTACGACTCCATTCGATCTCATTTTTCGTAAACTCTTAATTTTGATTCTTTTCTCGTGTACTTTCAGTACCGAGACTATGGTCGACTTGAGTTCTTCGTTCGAGCGAGAGTCATTCTCCTCAGTAGGTCTCACCAGTAAGACTGGCGTTGGAGAAACAGGGCTGGCATGGGATAGACTGCTACTGCTTTTAGCCGCAATACTTGCATAGGTTTTGCCACTGGCTACCAACTCTGGCTGCTTAAACCCGTAGTTCGCCCTTTCCTCTATTTTGCCGCAGAGACGCTGATTTATCAACTCGAGTTGGTACAGCTTAGACTCCAGATCAGTCCACTTAGACATGATAACTTTCGCCGCAAACTTAGATATTTTGTTAGTCTCGTCTAGAATGAAGGACTCAAATTCTTTCCTAAGATTGGAAACGTCACTCATATTTGGAGCAGCCGGTGGTGGAGCAACAAACGACAGGTCTTCGTCTTTTCTGGTTCTTTTCACACCTCGCGACGCAACGCTACTTGTCGAGCCTCTTCTAGAGGAACAACCAACTGATTGAGAGTCAGTTACTTCAATACTCTCATCCATGTCCACTTCCTCTACACCTGCGTTAACTTTCACTTCTTCCACAGACTTTGGCTTGGTTATCGCCAGTTTGGTTTTGTTTTTTATATTTAAATTATCCATATGATTCCCACGAGTAGGTCGGGAAAGCTAGTCAGCCTAGGCAGAGCCGCCTTGCCCAGGTAAGCCTACGTTACTCCGGGGGGTCGGCCGGTACCCCGGAGGGACACGTTCGCGACCGCGCATCTTTACGTCCCCGCGGCCATGCACCCATCGGCACGGTGCCTCACACCTTGGGTTGGGACGTGGCACTACTCTTTGTCAGGCCCTTCACCCTGAGCCTATCCAGCATGGTAGTACCTGCCAGGGACCGAAGCCCCCGCCGGCACAGCCCCAGGGATCACGAGGGCACGCAAGCCCCCCCACCACAACAAGGTGATAGTGCTCGGGGGGGAGTAGATAGGGACAACAACGTGTCATTGTTTAACGTGCGGTATATACCCCTAGGGTCTCACCACACGGCCCCCACGGGCGTGGGATTGAGATACGCTCAATCGGCGCATTCGAGTGCAGGACATGCACCCAAACTACCAATCCGCCCTCGGATGACAGTCCAGGAAACGACCTTTGGTCGAGGCAAGGCCTTTCTAAACCTCTACCAGCTCTGCAGGCTGGCACCCGAGCAGTTCCGCTGCTCACACGTCGAGCGGCCCGAGCCACTCTACCCCGCGATATGGGGTCACCACTGCCACCACGAATCCAACGCCAATGGTCGGTACGGCACGGGGCGGAAACCCCAGAGCTTTGCTGCCCGCTCGAGATGCTGTCACATCTCCAAACCGACACGGGTGGGTCAGTTTACCGGGATCCAGCTCGACTGGGGGGGGGGGGGGGTCCGCTACTCACCCAGTGGCGGCCCGGCACCTACCACCCCAGCCCCAGTAGATAGGGACAACAACGTGTCATTGTTTAACGTGCGGTATATACCCCTAGGGTCTAACCACACGGCCTCCATGGGCGAGGGATTGGGATACGCCCAATCAGCGCACTCGCGCCGAGGCGCGAGCTACCAGTACAGTACCAGGCTGTAGGGCCTGATACCAAGCCACTGATCGGACCGAGCGACTTTCCACACTCTACCAGCTAAGCAGGCTGGTGCCCGAGCTGTTGGTACGCAGCTCACCCGTCGGAGCCCTGGAAAAGAGGCCCCTTGCCAGCGTGTGGCCAAACCACTGCCCCCGCGATGGTCCTACCCATGATCAGGCCAAGGCCGCTGCCTTGGGGGCGCCTGATCCCCGCGGTACCAGTCACGATCACTGGTCAGATCTGCGCGGCCCAGGCCGCTTCCAGTTTGGGAGCCCTACAACCCCCGGCACTGGTCGGTCAGCGCTTCGAGTGCGTGGAGACGCTACCCTCCAAGGGACACGTACGGGAATCGACCACAATGGTCTTTCAACCTGTATTGTCCCCCCTGCGCCCTCAGTCACCCTCTCATTCACACTCACGCATACTTCGCATTCGCTCCAAAAACACATACATCGCAAACTTACTAAAGCATTCATACGTTTCCTTGCATCCCAGTACACCGCTTACATCCACGCTACCATCTGCAGTTACAATCACTCCACATTCACTCAGGTTTCGGGCATCCTCGTACAATGGACACCGACTCAACACGTGTCTCCAATCCTCACACTCTGCTCCACACATGCATCGTTCACTCTCAGTCAATCCTCGCTTCCATAAAAACCCATTCATACTACCGTGCCCGGTCAGCAGGTAGCACACATACAAGGCAGGCTCAAACAAACCACTCCTTTCAGCAAATCTTACATTCCTAATATATTCATACGTCACGCGACCCTTCGTACATTCATGCCACCGTTTCTGCCACACCTCATACACCCTCGCATTCAACAATGTCTTACATTCATCCAAAGATCTCTGACATACATCCTCATTCGTTATTATATCATTCGCACCAAGACTCATACCATGTTTCACTGTATACCATACACCCCTTCTCACACACTCCAGGCCCCAAGGTACTGCACCCATCAGGACCTGCATCGCCTCAGTCGACACAGTCCTACACACATTCAATCACGCATACATCACAACTCTCTGGCATCTATTCATCAATTCCCTTGCATACTTGAACTGCATCACATCATACCACACACTCGCCCCATACATAACGCATGCCGTGAATAATCCTCTATAGAGGACCCTCACGGCACGCTTCCTCATACCCCATTCGCTCTTCAGCACTCGCTTCATTTGTCCTACAACATTCGTAATTTTCATTCTCACGTACTCTAGGTGCACCTTAAAGTGCACCCTCTCAGTCATCCAAACACCCAGATAATTCACACGTTCAACATACTTGATCACTTTACCATTCATACACCCACACTAGCACCCCATTCTCACACCAAACGCATCCATTCCGTTCCCTTTCGCTCTAATTCCACTCGGTTTTGTCCATCCACCAATAAACACAAATCATCCGCATACGCCACACACTTACATTCACACTCCTCCAAGCTCCGCAGGAGCCCATCCATCATCAAATTCCAAATAAAGGGTCCACAGATGGACTCCTGCGGACAGCCACGCTCTACATCCTTCCACGCTACCCCATTCACACCAATCATACAAACCTTTCTCTCCTGGAAATAGCTCCGCCACAGAGCTATTTCCTCGCATCGAACCGCTTCCAGCTTCTCAATCACACTCTTCCACACCAGATTGTCAAACGCACCCTTGAAATCCACAAACACACCTAACACATACTTATACTCACTCTCTCTCACAGCTTCTCTCATACACCTCCATGCACTCTCAGTCGACCGACCCTTGCGAAATCCGTGCTGCGCCTCACACATTCTGCCATTCAACTTTCGCTGAAGCCTTCCAACCATCATTCGCTCCAAAGTCTTACGCAGCACGGACAATAGGCAAATCGGTCTATATGACGCAGGGTCAGATCGCACTTTCTCCGGGAACTTTAACAACACAACCACACTCGCTTTCTTCCATTCTACGGGGAAGGTCCCTGTGCTCAAATACACATCATACACTCTTTTCAGCTACTCGGGAATCGCCATCCATATCACACGCAACATTTGAGCATTCACTCCATCCAACCCAGGTGCCTTGCGCAGTTTCGCCTTCCTGACGGCCTCATTCACCTCGTTCCATTCAAAGGTCTTCTCTTGTATACCTTCATTCTCGCTCAGCACAGCCACCTCTCTCACTCCTGAGACTGGGAAAAATCGCTCCATCAACATACTCGCACTCTCTCTCCAATTACTCGCCGACACACCATCCACTGCTATTGCACTCAGCCTGTCTCTCCGAGCTCGGCCTCGACACAGTCGATACACAGCCCCCCACGGATCCAAGTTGGAGGACTCACACACAAATTGCCTCCAATTTTCCTCTTTCGCTCTCCATAACTCACGCTTGTACTCATTCAGCACTCTTTTATGCACACGTATCCTTTCATCTACATTCATTCCTCTCTTTCTCGCTCTCTGAAGCAGTTTCCTGCTTCTCCTCACGCTCCGCTTCAAACACTCTAACTCTTGCGTCCACCATTTAATCTTGCTCACACTCTTTCGTTTCACTTCTTTCAGTCGTCTACTATTCGCTCCTTGGATCCATGAGTTCACGATCATAAACATTCTTTCAGCATTCATTTCATCAATAACACTACCGCCATCCAGCCACGCACTTTCTCTCAGATCGTTTACATATTCTTCCCAGTCCACATCCACACAAGACCATCTTTTCCCTATATAACACACATCCATCTCGTTCGGCACTTCCATCCTCTCGATCAGGATCACATTGTGATCACTGATCCCCCAATCATTCTTCACTTCCCATTCAAACCGGCACCCAGCACACACATCATTCACTATCGTTACATCTATATCACTCTCACCTCTCATTCCCGAGAAAGTATAAAACTCACTCGGCTCATTCAACACAATCATTTCATTCACGACAATTCATTCTTCCAGTATCCTTCCCCGCAGCTCATTCTCCCTACTGCGACCCCCGCCCTTGCTAAACCACAAGGGGGAGATCGCATTAGCATCCATTCCAAACATCACTCGCTTCCCTCTCACGTAAATTCACGCACTCTGTCCATGTATGCCAGGTAAGGATCAATGGGATGGCCAAACCGGCAATACATGGACACGACATACATTTCGCCAAAGTCCCCTTTCAGCCACACGCACACACCATACTCATTCGTACACTCACGCACACACATAGCTTCCACACTCACGCCACACACCACTACTGCAGCCTTAACCGATCCACTCTCACATACAAACATATCTCATCCAAGGGGTAATCCCCGCACACATCCATCAGATACATATGGTTCCCGCAGTAGTGCCACACACACATCGCGCTCCATCAACATTGTCCCTAGATCACACATAACCGCATACGCTCTCTGACAATTACACTGAACTACACGCAAACTCACACTAGTCATCACTTATTCTGTTCCTTTCACGCTCCATCAGACGAACATATTCAGGACACTCGGTGGACAAAACCGAGTGATCACACTTACTCCCTTTTATTTTGCAGTTCCTACATTCGTTCTTCTTTTTGCATCCTTCTCGGAAATGCCCGCTTTCACCACATTGCTGACATAGACGCTCTTTCACACAACATTCACGCATCATGTGCCCAAATGCATAGCACTTGTGGTACCTCAACACACTCACGAACTCTTTCACCTTACATGCACTCGATTTCACATACACTCTTCCTTCTTGCAACAAGATGTCCTTAATGCCCACACTCACTTCTACGATTACATTTCCTACACTCGCTCCTTTCTTGCTCACTCGATTTACGACTTTCACTCTCTGTTTGAACTCAGCCTCAGTCACACTAAATCTCGCATTCTTTACATTCCTCTCATACACCTCATTCATTAAGTCCTCATTCGTCAATTCATTCGGCACGTCGTACACTAGTACCTTGGGCCCTATCTTTCTCGGCAGGTCTACTTTCAAGCCGGCTTCTTCAAACTTTTTGCATTCTCTCATCAGGCACATCTCTCTCGCACTCGCTGTCTCTATTAGGATACCTCCACTTCTGATCTTCCTGACAGCTCGCACACGCACATTCAGAGATCCACTCACATCACGCATCACTCGCTCTTTCACTTGTTCACTCGTCACACTGGCATCCATATCCTTTGGTTTAATAACCACAGCATGCACACGTTCTCTCGGTCTCTCAGGCATTCTCACTTCACTCACTCGTTTTCCCACAGGCACGCCAACTACATTCGCAGGACTCACACCAGCCACACTCGCATACGTCACACCAGCAGTTTTCCTCACGTCCGCACTCAACACTTTCTCACACCCATCCAGCCTACCTTGCAGTCGCTCATTCTTATTCATGAGACGCATTAACATCTCCTCATACTCACTCATACAGTTTAAAACATACTCACTTGCTGCCTTGGAGACACGGTTTGAATCGGTGAATACGTATTTCCTCAGGCGCTCACCAATCTTTGTCATTTCACTCAAATCATTCACACTCTCAATTACACTCAATTCTTCAGCACCCTCCGCTGCCGCAATCCGCCGCTTCCTACCTATCGTTGGGCTGGGGCTCGCTCGCCCCCGCCCACTGCCGAGCGATACACTTCTCCCTCTGGGAGTCGACAACATCCCAGTCTCCTCCGCATCCATACCCCCCCCCCCCCCAATCCCCGAGTTTGACAAATTGATCCATAACAATTCCCACGAGAAGGGACGAACTACCCATCACCCCCCGGGTGACGCCCTTTCCGGGGAGAAGGCTCATACCCTCAGGAGATCGCCAGGTGTCCTGAGGTTGGCCGCTGGGCACTGGTGCACCCACCAGTCACGCCCCGGTGCCATCGACCGGGACGTACCCCATCACCGCGCACCATAGCTTGGGGTTAGGGATTTATTATAGAGGTTGTCATCCTCGCGGTCCAGCCGGTTAAGGCAAGACCCTCGTTCCTCCTGACGCCACATACCACCGGGATAAATCCCAGTGGGTCGTTGGGACGCCAGGGGCTTACGGTATGGGGCTCTACTCTTTTTAGTAGAGCGCTAGGGGTACGCTCTTAGGTGGGCCCATCGCCCCGAACCACTCCGGCATGGTTAAACCTGCCAGGGGCCGAAGCCCCCGCCGGCACAGCTTCGGGGGTCAGGTGGGCACAGTGCCCCCCCACCACGACAAGGTGGCGTACCTTTCGAGGGGGAGTAGATAGGGACAGTAGGGAATCTCGTTAATCCATTCATGCGCGTCACTAATTAGATGACGAGGCATTTGGCTATGTAATAGTTTATTAGTATAAACTTATTATCCATGAATCCGCATGGAGACGGTTACAATAGTAGAAAAAAAAATAAAATATAAGTAAAGTATAGATCAATAGCAGAAAGTAAAGCAAAACAAGAAAATATGTAAGAAAGTGTATAAGAAACAAAAGAGTACTGATACAAAGAGAAACTGATACAAAATGAAATAAAAGTAGTACAAACGTTAGATGAATATAACGTAACGCTATAGTGAAGGAGAATAACCTCCGAGAAAGAAATAAGAGAGTGGGAGTAGGCCTCTATTATTGTTGAGAACAACGCAGCGTTTTATATTATTCGATTTATATTGATCCGTTTATAGTAAGTTGATCAAATTAAAGTTTCATATAGTTCTACACATATCTAGACATGCAAATGCATTCATATACGCTTACACACTCATACATATTATCGTAAGCTTTTGTTGCGAAACATCATCACGAGGAAAGGATGTTGTGGAGTCAATATCATTCATTCCCTTCGTAGGTATATCTTGGTAAGTACTAATAACTTCTTTCGCAGATATCGGACCAACAAGTAAGTATTATTTTCCTTAGTTTATCACTTCTTTATTCCGTTGTTATCTTTCTCTTTCTTTTCCAGGTATTAACATCTAGGATCATGGAATCAACCAATAATGTAATAAGGTAATTCGCCCAAATTATCGCTATCAATTAATAACATTCTTTTACTTCATAACTTCTGGTATCTTCGTCATTAGTGGAGGATGCTGTTGGATCAAGACCATTCATTTGCTTGATAAGATGTACATCCGTTGGTAAGTAATAGGAGTTATTTCTTTCACAGACATCAAGTCCGACAGGTAGGTGGTATTTTCCTTAGATTAACGCTTCTTTGTTTTTAGTTCTTAGCCTCTTTTTCTTTTTCAGATATTTACAACTAAGGTCAGGAAACCAACCGCAATTAGGGGGACATTTTAGGTAATTCCCACAGATTATTATTTAATTATGGATGGAATACAAGGTTACTTCTAGTTTTAAGGTAGTGATGATCTTCTTCTAAAAGGCCAGATATGACGCCTTTGTACAGTTGTCATTTTATTAAACTTAATAAAATTTAGGGAAGAACCTAGTAGCACTCTAGTTGTAATTCCTTTCATGAATTCATTGGAAACTCCAAGCCTCTTGAGCGATTCATATGACTTGTTTGACCAAATACCTCTCCAGGAAATGGTTACTGAAGATACTCCTATATCAATAAGTTGTACATTGAAATTGTTTGATACGAAACTAATTGCATCTATATTTTTTTCGTAGTATTTCTTCTTTTTCTCATGTGCTTCGTTTAAATCTCTATATCCGGAAACAATCTGAGTGTCTAATATCATTGCCTTGACATCCTTAATAAGCAGTAAGTCTGGTTTTCTATTTCCTTCAGCGGTTGGAATTCTTGGTTCTTCAATTACACTAAATCCACGGTTACTAAATAACTTGGACAAACCCTTGACAATAATATTGTGCCTCATAATTCTACCACCATGTGTCCTGTGACATTCCTGTATAACATGTGCTGCTGTTTCAGGCACATTGCACCCCGCTCTACATTGCACATCCTGTGAAATTCTTCTCATACCTCTCGTGGTTCTGATCCTAGTAGGTAGCGCGTTAATCCTTACCATATGATATTTAGTCCAATCTCTGGCCGGTATACTGACTCTCTGATCACAGACCCAACTTGAGGGGGGAGTTACCTTGGATGATTCTCGGAGTTCCCATCCATCAACATGTCTATACAGCTCAGTGTCCCATTTTTGGTCTCCACTCGAGTGCAGTCTAGCCCAGCATAATCTTTTATTGATATAGTCAGTGTTCACAATTTCTCTAACAAGTCGTAGTGAGGAATTTCGTAGGTTATCTATTCTTTTAACAATTAAGGCAGGGATTTTTGTATAGAAGGACATTATACCTAGTCCACCGTCTTTAGTTTTCGCATGAAAGTAGGCGATCGGTCCCTGTACGGGGCCCCGGTTTGGTCCGACGATCTGATGGCCAGCACGCGCAGCAGAATGCTGCTGCGGCGAGTGCATCGCAAGCTGGCCATCAAGATCGTCCGGGGCTACCGCACCATCTCGTGCGCGGCAGCAAGTGCGCTGGCGGGGCTGCTCCCATTTGAGGTGTCCGCGGTGGAGAATGAGGAGACATATAAACGTCTCCGCGAACTCCGCGGCCTCGGTGGGGCGCCCCTGAACCCTCAGGCGGTCGAGGCGGTGAAGGCGGAGGCGAGACGGCTCTCGTTAAACGAGTGGCAGAGCTGGCTCAGGGAGCCAACGAATGCCACTCGGAGAGCCGTCCAGGCCGTGCTGCCTGTCCTGGATCAATGGACAGGCAGCAGGCCGGGAAGGCTGACCTACCGCGTGACGCAGGTGTTCACCGGGCATGGCTGCTTCGGTGAGTTCCTGCGTCGAATCGGTAGGGAGGCCACCCCGCAGTGTCATCACTGCGGGGCGGATGAGGACACGGCGCAACACACCCTAGAGGTGTGCTCGGCATGGGTCGAGGAGCGCCGTGTCCTCGCAAACGAAGTCGGGACGGACTTGTCGCTGCCGGCCATCGCGAGTAAGATGGTCGGCAGCAGTAGAGCCTGGAGCGCAATGGCCTCCTTCTGCGAGCGCGTGATGCTGCAGAAGGAGGCCGCGGAGCGGGATAGGGAACGGACTTCCCATCCCGCCCGCCGGGGCAGAGGGAGGGGCAGGCGGGGCAGAGCGAGGTCCCGCCGCCGGCCTCCCAGTGTGTAGGGCAGAAGGCGGCGCTTGGGGAGGGGCGTGGGTTTATTCCCTCCCCCGAACGAAGCCGGACGGTCGGCTACGGCCGACGCTAGAGCGATCGTGGCGCGGAATATTGTGATCCTCGCCACGATCGCACGGGATCGCAGGCGGAACAGGGTAGGGGGCCCGTCCGCCGAAGTCAGCGATCCCGAGGAGGAGACGGCGTTGCTGGGTGACCGATGCAACGTCGCCTGGAGGTATGAAGGGGGTCCGTTTGACCCCCGAGGATGGGGCGCTTTCGCGCCTCGGCGTTGGGAGGACTCCGAGTCGTGTCCTTATGGGGTTCCCGGAGCCCTCCCTTACACGCCAGAGGATAGGTCACCGTGGAGGTTTTAGCGGGTAAAAATCCCGCACTACCCAGGACCCCACCCCAGGGTCCGGGGTGCCTTTTGAAAGTTTCCTCCACGTAAAAAAAAAAAAAAAAAAAAAAAAAGGCGATCGGTACATCAAGTGGCATGTGAAGCCATTGGCGTGCATATTTCCTGACTATCCGGTCCGTTTTCTGGAGAATACCATAATTGATTTTACCAAGAATCATTGTATGCAACAAACGTGGTAACAAAAATGTTCTGAGTATTATTAATCTCTGTTGAGGTTTTAATGGAGCTCTAGTCATTCTGGATAAATATTCTTCAATCGGAAACTTATGTAATATTACTGCGCAATGGTTGAATGTTACTCCAAGATGCCCATTGGTCCGATACTTTTAGCTGAGGTAGGTTAACCCCATTAATGTTAAACAATGGTCGTTCGATTACCTTAATTTTCTTTTCTTTGCCTGAAGGAACTAAAGATAAACATTTACATTTATTAGGAGCCATACTTAGTCCATGCTTTGCCATTTCCATTGTGACCAGATTCAGTTGGGATTGCAGTCCTTCTTTAGTGCTTGCTAACAACGCAAGATCATCAGCAAAGGCCAAGGCATTTATTGAAGTCTGTTGATATTCGAAGCTAATAGAGCACGAGAGTTTACCGAGGATTTCGTCCATAACTAAGTTAAAAATAATTGAAGACAGTGGATCACCCTGTCTCACTCCTTGTCCTGGTTTGATAATTTCAGATAGTGTACCGTCGATTTCGAGACACATTTCAGAGTTCTTGTAAATGTATTTTATATATTCAATTAGTTTGTCAGGAAAACCTCTTTTATGTAGTGTATAAAAAATAGAGTATTGCGAAACAGAATCAGACGCCTTCTTAATATCTAGGAATGCTATATGTAATTGTCTCTTTTGCTGTCGGGCAATGCTCAAAATAGTTGCAAGCGAATATACAATTTCAGCGGTTCCGTCGGCTCGAATAAAGTCCCGTTGACGCTCATCGTGTTGGATTGCCACCTGTATTCTATTGGCCAAGATTTTATGGAAGTGTCTAACTATCACTGACGCAATTGATATTGGTCTGTAATTACTAGGATTGTTCCAATCTCCTGCTTTGGGAATCAACACTGTACGCGCTCGCACCCAAAGGCTGGGAACCTTGGAAGAGAATAGCATAATATTCATCAAAATCATTTTGATCTTGGTGGGTACCTTATTCAGCCAGATCTTAGGTGCTAGTCCATCGGCCCCTCGTGCTGAATCAATGGTTGGTTTACAACGGATAACCTCATCGTAGGAGATAGCGTTTAACAGTCCAAAAGCAATTTGACCGGTTGGTGTTGATTCCTCTGAGACATGAACGCTGGGCTTTTCAAATATTGGCTTCCAATATCGTACCTGTTCTTGCAACGGGAGATGTTGAGTATTGCTACTGTCACCATCCAATATAATATTCGCTGTTTTGGACATATTAGTTTTCCACATTTGTTCTATTCTCGCGTATTCCATTTTCCTCTTGCTTTTGTTTGAAATTTGTATGTCTATATCTCGCTGAGCAATCACTAATTGTCTTCTTTTTGTTACAGGTATTCCAAAGTTTGTTTCAAACCATTTGGATAAGTGTATACATGGATTTCTACCTTGTCTAGTGTCTTCAACCGCAAAACCAAGGATATATTTCGCCGGATCATCGCACGACGAGGATCTTAGATAACGAAGGGCATCCTCCATCCACGACTGGCCATCTATAATCGGGAATGTAGACTCCATATGGTAAGTATCTGCTGTGTTTATCTGTTCCATGTAGGTTTGTGTGCTGTGGTCGTTATCTTGAAAATGAGCTTGACTTACATTAGTTATTGTTTGAGCTGTCGTGTTATTTAATTGATTAGAATATGTTATTTCTTCCGATACTGCTTGCTTGAATTGCATTAAAGCGGCTTTATATTTTTCAGTCTTACGCAGGCATTTGATTGACTCCTGAGTGCGAGGCGGATCCAGTTTGACTGTACGCATTAAGTAATCATTCATTTTTTGTATGACTGCTGTAGGTGCTCTCGCTTCTGCTTCAGCTAATCTATTAATGTCTTCAACCTGCCATCTGGCCTTCCTCCTAGAGGTGTCAATATTAGCATTCGTCTCAGATGGATGGGCTAACGCTTTGTGGACGCCTAGCCCCCTAAATGAATTAAATCCTCGATGACAATATTCGCATTGAAACAGGGAGTGATTATTAGCGTTCGATTCAAGTAAAATAGACGGTTGAACAGCTGCGATCGTTGGCTGGTCAGAATATGTATGATTGCTGTCCTCACAAATGTTGTTTGTACCATTGTTATTTCTATAAGAATAGATAGAAGATAGAGTTACTGTAAGTAAAGATCCACTGGATGGCGGTATAGGGATACCTCCATTTTGATTATTATTTTGAACAATTGAATTGCCAGTGGAAAGTGCTCTATTCTGAGCGGCGTGACTACTTAATTGGGTATCGCGAGATGGTAATTCGCGGCCGGTTTGCTCAAATATGGGATTCAGAGGGGCCTGCGTGGGCACCGGCGGGTTGTCAAGCCCCCCCTCTGAATCCAGTGCATAACTATGACTCTCGTTGCTCATTCTCCATACTCAATGCTCCGTGCTAGTTCAGCCATTCTCTTACTCAATATAGGGCACTTATTGATATCTGTCGCTGAATGACCTGTTTCGATATTACCAGCTTTATCGCAGTTAGCACACTTTAATTGACTCATCTTCTCACATCCACGTGAATCGTGATTACTGGCGCAGTGTCCGCATGTTGGAGTAGCTGCTGTACAGTTTTTAGCCAGGTGATTAAATTTCATACATTTATAACATTGCAAAACTCTGATATAGTCTTCTACTCTGCATTACTCATATTCTATATAAATACGTTCCTGCGATGTCAACTCATTTCTAATAGATGGTGTTACTTCGATTATAACGTTCCTATGCCTGTTTTCACCTCTGGTAAACTCAGTAATAGGACGAATTTCTTTACTCTTATTATCATCTCCCAGTGCCTGTGCGATAGCACTCGGTATGTTATTGAATGCAATGTTAGAGGGTAAGTCCTTAATTAGAAACCTAGGTCTGAGTTTCTCCTTGTTTTTAATCATCAAGCCTGCATCCTTTAACTTAGTAGAGGCACGTAGTTTCTCTAAGTCAACCGAATTAGCAATTACTTTTATCGCTATGGAACTTAACGTAATTAAATGAATGACTTTTAAATTGAAATCTATCGGTTTAATTGACTCTTTTAATACTCTTTTAATTTCAGATGCAGACTTGAGGTTTTTGGGGTTCCCAGGAAGCGGAACGATTATAAATTCAATGCCCTGAGAACGAGTAGACAATTCTTTCAACGCTGGTTGTGGAGCATTTTTGCCTGTGACAGCCGCATATGATATCTTGGAAGCAGTTTGTACAGAGTGTTTTACCGCTTGCTGAACTTTGGTAACGACCTCCTTCACTTCATCAGAGACAACGGATCTAATGTTATTACTAATGCTGTCATTCAAAGTATTATTAGATTTTGCAAAATTGTCAACCTGTTGATTTACGGACTCGCGTAATTCCTGTTTAATAATTTGTTTAACATCAGTTATTATATTTTCTTTCATTTGCAAAAATTTACGGTCTAAATCTTCATCTGTAAGGCTATGACGCGAAGGAGGCTCGTCTACCGCCGCGTTACTACTTAAAAGTTGCTCCTTAATGGAAGCAACTTCGAACCACTTCATTGCAACTTCGGTGTATGCTTTAGCTACTCTATTATATACTTGTTGTAAATAATTTAATGCATCGTCTATCGCTCGAGTTCGCGCTTTGCTTTCTTTAGCCGGCTGAGATACTGATACATTATAAAGATGACTCTTAATTTCTATATCGAATCTATTAAATTCCTCAAGCTCTAACGGTAATTCTTCTTTTTTCGTTTCAGGTGTATCCATGTCGTGATGCGTTTCTGGTGATGTTAGCTCAGGAGAAGAAATTGCCTTCCTTTTGGTTCCCTTAGAGGTAGTTGGTGTTCCTCCAGTATCACCCATTTTAATTCATGTATGTTTGTCTTCAATTATTCACAGATTTTCTAGCAATCAATGCAACAAAAAGGACAGTTGTTAATATCAGGGTAAGTATAAACACTTACATTAAAGATTCTTACTATTACTAGGTACTACAATTATTATTATTTGTTGGCAGGTAGAAACTTTAGGTCCGTTTTATGAAAAAGAAAAAAAAATTATAAGTATAAGGCTAATGTAAATATAAGAGTTAATATAATCACTTTGATTTAAAAATATTCGCTATTATTAATATTATTACTCGTTCGTATATAGAAGACTTAAATCTATTTAACACTACTGTCAAGTAATACAGAAGAAAAAAAAAAACAGTATTATGTATTTTAATTATAATTATTTGTTCGCGGGTAGAAATCACAAATCTATTTAATAATCGTACGTATGTTGATTAACGATATAGAGAAAAATAATAACACTAATTTATATAAAAAAAAGAGAATCTAATAATAATAATCTAATAACTTTAAACTTTCCTTATATAGTTATTCTTTTTGTTTGAGTTGAGCAGCGCCACCTATGAGTGCTTCAGGGAACTGTCATGTCGTGTAGTTGTAGTTGTCATCACTAGATCTTCGCCTCGTAGAATAAAGCGCTTATTTTTCGTGTTTTCTCCTAAAAATGAAACAACATGGTGAATAATCTTAATCAATAGAGATGAATAATTAGTAACATCACAAAAATTGAGGTACAAATCCGCTATTTAAAAATTCTTTAAATTTTTGGGTGCCCCTCAGCGCCTTGATAATACGGTCCTCAGCGGGCCCCTCAAAGGTCTTTTTCTCGATACGGTCCTGGCTCTTTCGCAAGATGGCCGCACCACGAGCACGTGTTCTTTCTAAATGTTTATTAATTAATTATTCGGTATATATGGCACTGTCAGTTACATGCGATAGGTCAAATTGATCGCAAAAAATTAAGGAACACAGTCATTACACACTCATGATGTACTTCATTGTTTTAACGATTATATTTTCAGATGAAATTTCACTCATGTTACCACGTGGCAGATAGAACATGTTCTCACTTGTCACATATGAACATTAATTCTGGTCACATTTTTAAAGTTCACACCGCAATTTATATATCAAAACGACTATCATTGTTAATACTTTCACTATATACCAGATTTTACACAGATATCGGACTTTTTACCACTGAATTACGGACTTTTGCACGGAGCTCACAAGCACGCGTTACGCCGCCATTAAGAGAGTCATAGTTACTCCCGCCGTTTACCCGCGCTTTTTTGAATTTCTTCACGTTGACATTCAGAGCACTGGGCAGAAATCACATTGCGTCATCACCCTTGGGGGCCATCGCAATGCTTTGTTTTTATTAGACAGTCGGATTCCCCTAGTCCGTGCCAGTTCTGAGCTGAGCGTTGAATGGCGGCCGAAGAGGACGACCACGGCGGCTCGCGCCAACCACGGAAGCCTCGCAGCAAGGAAGATCCGCGGGAGGCCAAGGCACGGGACCGAGCTGGAATCCCGGATGCGCGCGCGGCACGAGACCGCGGCGCACCGTTCACCTCGCCCAGGCCCGGCACGTCAGCCAGACCCGCTTCCCGACCAAGCCCGACACGCCCCGCTCCTCAGAGCCAATCCTTATCCCGAAGTTACGGATCCAATTTGCCGACTTCCCTTACCTACATTAATCTATCGACTAGAGGCTCTTGACCTTGGAGACCTGCTGCGGATATGGGTACGAACCGGCGCGACACCTCCACGTGGCCCTCTCCTGGATTTTCAAGGTCCGAGGGGAAGATCCGGACACCGCCGCAACTGCGGTGCCCTTCGCGTTCCAAACCCTATCTCCTTGCTAGAAGTTTCCAGGGAACTCGAACGCTTATACAGAAAAGAAAACTCTTCCCAGATCTCCCGACGGCGTCTCCAGGTCATTTTGGGTTACCCCGACGAACACTCAATGAGGGCCCGAATGGTATGCGGTTCCGCTGCCGGGTTCCGGAATAGGAACCGGATTCCCTTTCGCCCGATGGGTGTGTGCCCATTTGGCAAAACACCTCATCTACATAGGATTTCTCTTAGGGCTTAGGATCGACTGACTCGTGTGCAACGGCTGTTCACACGAAACCCTTCTCCACGTCAGTCCTCCAGGTCCTCGCTGGAGTATTTGCTACTACCACCAAGATCTGCACCGACGGCGGCTCCAGGCAGGCTCACGCCCAGACCCTTCTGCGCACACCGCCGCGACCCTCCTACTCGTCAGGGCTTCATGGTGGACGAGCCGAAAAAACTCGTCCGACCCCACTTGCCGCTGTAGTTAATAGGAATCTGTGGTGATGTGGAATAACTGTACGCACAGACACAATGTAATTAACTGCTAATTAATTAGAATATATTATAAACCTCCTTTTATCATACATTTCAGTGAAAAAAAAAAAATTATATATATATACTCGCTTCGAGTGAAGTTGACTGCAGATTTAACTGTTGTATATATCAACACTTCCTCTCAACATTTAAATTCAAAAAAAATTCAAATAAACATTAATTATTTAATCGTAACCTTCAATTAATCAATTGACTTTTCTTCCTCAAATTTTTTAGTTTCAACGGTCCCAATGGCTTTGTGAGCATGTCCGCCACCATGGACTCAGTTGGACAATATTCCAATTTTATAATTTCTTCCTCCTACAAGTCTTTCACAAAGTGGTACTTGGTGTCAATATGTTTTGTCCTGTTGCTGAATTTATCATTTGTAGCTAGTTTGATGCAACTTTGATTATCTTCCAGCATCTTTGTTGGTTGATTTTGTTCTTCTCCCAAGTCCTTTAACATTCTTTTTATCCAAATTGCCTCTTGGCTTGCTGCAGATAGTGCAATGTATTCTGCCTCTGTACTGGACAGTGAGACACATGTCTGCTTTCTACATGACCCTGAAATTGCACCCCCATTTAGTGTAAATAGGAATCCACTATTTGATTTCCTGTCAGTTCTGTTTTCAGCCCAGTCTGCGTCCGCGAATCCCACTAATTCTTCGGTATTTTTGCCTCCAAGCTTCAGTTTTAAATCCTTGGTACCCTTTAGGTATCTGACCACTCTTTTCAGCTCTGTCCAATCACGTTTCATTGGTTTTTTAATCTTTTGGCTTAAAATTGATATACTGGCACTGATGTCTGGTCTGGAATTGACTGCCAAATATAATAGCGCTCCAATTAATCTTTGGTATAGCTCATTATCTGCTAGGTCTTCTTCCTCTGATTGTATTTTATTGTATCCAGTGTCCAATGGAATTTTTGACGCTTTAGCATCCTCTAATCCAAATTTCTTGATTATTTCTTCAATATATGGTGTTTGATGGATGTAAAATATCCTATCTGCATCTCTTTCTGTTGTTATTCCAACGTACCTGGATAATTCCCCCAAATTGGTCAAACCAAATTCCTTTTCAAGCTCTTTTGCTGTAGTTTCGATCAATAGCTTACTAGTACTTGCCATCAGCATATCGTCGACATGTACGATAATATAAATTGTCTCATCTTCAACCCTTTTCCAGTATAAACATCTGTCAGCAGTGCTAACTTGAAATCCATGTTTCTTTAGACTTTCATCTAGTTTCTTATTCCACATTCTTGCTGCTTGCTTCAAGCCATAAATACTTTTGATTAATTTACAAGCAACTTCGTTTTTATTTTGTTTATAGCCCTCTGGTTGTCTCATGTAGATTGTCTCCTCCAGTTCTCCATTCAGGAATGCAGTTTTTGCATCGTAATGTTGAATAAATAATTTTCTTTTTCCTGCCACTACCAGTAATGCACGTAGTGTCACTGGTCTCACCACTGGAGCAAATTTTTCATTGTAATCGCTCCCATAGTGTTGACTGAAGCCTTGTGCTACCAGTCTTGCTTTATATTTAAGCTCTTTGCTTCCTGGTGTTTGCTTCAATTTGAATACCCACTTGCATCCAATGACCTTTTTGTCCCTTGGAATTTTTTCCAGTTTCCATGTATTATGTTTTCTTAATGAGTTTATCTCATCATCCATTGCTTTGATCCATAACTCTTTACTTGGTCCAGAGAGTGCCTCATCAACTGTCTTTGGCTCAATGCATTCTGTTGCCATTCTAGCTGAGTGTTGGAGTCTTTTTGGTCCAATTCCTCTGGTGGATCTCTCTGATCTTCATGTTTCAATTTCTTGCAGATCTCCATCGTATTCATATGTCTCATCTGCCTCATGGAATGATGGATCTGATTCCAATACACTTTGATCATCTGTGGTCTGACCTTCTTCATCAATTTCCTGTACAGCAATTTCTTCCTCTTGATCCTCGATGATTGTTTCTAGATCCCTTATTTCCATTTTTACTTCTTCAGGGTTCATTTCTGTTTCAATGTTTTTTGTATTTCCTGTGTTGTTTCTAGCTGGTTGTGTTAACTGAGTTTTTTCAATCTCATATTTATTTATGAATGTCACGTCCCTGCTTATTGTTATTTTACTTGTCTGTGGGTCCAACATCCTGTATCCTGTTGCTTGATCCGAATATCCCACGAATATCATTGGAGATGCCTTATCATCCAATTTCTGTCGCTTTTCTTTTGGTATGTGTACATATCCAACGGTACCGAATATTTGAAGATCTTGAACTCTTGCTTTTTCCTGATTCCATAATTCATATGGCGTTTTTTCTGTAGCTCTAGTTGGTAGAATATTTTTCAGATAATTGGCTGTATTTATAGCCTCTGCCCAATACTTTTTCTCTAATTTTCCATCAATCAGCATGGTAAGTGCTGCTTCTACCAAAGTCCTGTTTTTTCGCTCAGCCACCCCGTTCTGCTGAGGGTTATAGGGGACAGTAAACTGTGCTTTTATCCCTTCGATTCGATACAATTGTTTCAGCTGATTGTTGACATATTCTTTGCCATTGTCTGACCTAATTATCATTGGTTTCTTTCCAAATTTATTGAACTCAAAATTAATATACTCTTTAATGCACTCAGCTGCTTCTGACTTGTGTTCAAGGAAATATACAATCGTGTATCTGCTATAATCATCTATTATCGTCATGAAGTACCTTTTTCTTCCAGGTGTGATAAAGTTCATTGGTCCACACAGATCAGTGTGTACCAGGTCCAAGACCGAGTGTGTTATTCTTAATGATTCCTGTGGGAATGGTTTTTTCGCTGATTTCCCCTTTACACAACACTCACACACCTCTCTTATACCACAATCTTTTATCTTTATTCCTGTAACTAAATTGTTCTTCTCCAGCTGTTCAATTCCTTGAATGTGGTGATGACCCAATCGCCTGTGCCAAGTGTGCTGGCAATCTTCAGTGTGCTGTTGACTCATTGCTGTCATTGCTGCTTCCGAACCCTTTAATACATACAAATTTGATGATAGTATTCCCTTTGCAACAGCTGTATTGTTCTTGAATATTTCACATCCTTTTCTATTAAAATTTACTGTAAATCCTTTATCTGTTAGACGTTTAACTGACAACAGACTTTCCTTTAGGTCAGGCACATGAAGTACATCTGTCAACGTGACCATAACCTCTTGATTCCTTTCATTTGTGCACTTTAATCTTCCTGTACCAGTTCCAATGACTTTTGCTCCAACTTCTGTTGCTAGAGTCACATCAGTTTGAGATTTCTCTTTATACTCGATAAAAAATTCTTTATTGTTGGTCATGTGGCTTGTTGCCCCTGAATCAATGTACCAGACGTTCTCCCCGTCACCTTGATGAACCTTAAAGCATAGATTCACTGTATTTTCTTCACTGACCTGATTTACTTGCTCTTTAGCCTTTTCTTTTCCTTTCTTGGCTGTCCATGCCTTGTATTTGTCGCATTGCTGCTTGAAATGACCTGGCTTCTTGCAAAAGAAACAGGTTGTATCTTGTTGGGCTTTGGCTTTATGGTTCCTGAAATTTTGTCCAGCTTTTAGTGCTGTGTCACTAGTGCCTTCAGCACCTTTTCTTCTTTTGAACTCATCAATTAACTTTCCTTTCACGAGACTCAGAGTTAATTCTTTCTCTGGACGAGACTCGAGTGCTGTAATGAGTATTCCATATGATTCTGGAAGGCTGCTGAGTAGCATGGCAACCACGAGGTGATCCTTTATTTCTTCACCAAGTGCAGTTAGATTGTCCACTGGGTTCTCCATCTTAACAATGTGGTTCTCCATGTCTCCTCCTTCAGAAAGCTTTAATTCACATATTTGTCTTAATAGGTATATTTTGCTGGTTAAAGTAGATTTTTCATGATAGTTTTTTAAAGAATCCCATACCTCTTTAGCTGTAGTTTTCTTACGTACGTGTATAATTTGAGCATCTTCGACAAATAGTCCAAGTGTGGCACGTGCCTTGTCGTCTTTCTTTTGCCAGATTTCAGCCAGCTTATCATCTCGTGGTTTTATTGTATTTATAACTGTCCATAATTCTTCTCTGATTAACAACAATTCCATTTTGTATTTCCATATCTGGTAATTGTCATTATTTAACTTTGTTATAGACACTTTCGGCATCTCTGCCATGATTAACCTTAAATTCCACCGCGTGGCTTTTCTTTACACTAACCTCAATCTCCACCGCGTGGCTTTACTTATAAAATTCTAATTTTTTTTTCTTTTCTTTTATTATATGCACCTGTGCTCCACTGGGCCCATAACCTGTAGTTAATAGGAATCTGTGGTGATGTGGAATAACTGTACGCACAGACACAATGTAATTAACTGCTAATTAATTAGAATATATTATAAACCTCCTTTTATCATACATTTCAGTGAAAAAAAAAAATTATATATATATACTCGCTTCGAGTGAAGTTGACTGCAGATTTAACTGTTGTATATATCAACAGCCGCTGACGGCGGAGTATAGGCGCGACGCTTCAGCGCCATCCATTTTCCGGGCTAGTTGCTTCGGCAGGTGAGTTGGTACACACTCCTTAGCGGATTCCGACTTCCATGGCCACCGTCCTGCTGTCTTAAGCAACCAACGCCTTTCATGGTATCCCATAAGCGTCGTCTTAGGCGCCTTAACTCTGCGTTTGGTTCATCCCACAGCGCCAGTTCTGCTTACCAAAATTGGCCCACTTGGCACTTTGATTCAAATCTCGTGGCTTCATAGTTCGAGCAAGCCAGAGATCTCACCCATTTAAAGTTTGAGAATAGGTTGAGGTCGTTTCGGCCCCAAGGCCTCTAATCATTCGCTTTACCAGATGAAACTCGCAATGAACGAGTGCCAGCTATCCTGAGGGAAACTTCGGAGGGAACCAGCTACTAGATGGTTCGATTAGTCTTTCGCCCCTATACCCAGTTCCGACGATCGATTTGCACGTCAGAATCGCTACGGACCTCCATCAGGGTTTCCCCTGACTTCGTCCTGACCAGGCATAGTTCACCGTCTTTCGGGTCCCAACGTGTACGCTCTGGGTGCGCCTCCTCTCGCAATGAGAACGAGACGCCCCGGGAGTGCGGGGCCGTGCTGTGCGCGACCCATCCTCCCTCGGTCGACTTTCCGCAGAGAGTCGACTCTTCACTTTCATTTCGCCTTTAGGTTTCACTGAGCCCAATGACTCGCGCACATGTTAGACTCCTTGGTCCGTGTTTCAAGACGGGTCCTGAGAGTACCCAAAGCAATAGCGTCGCTGACCGGTAATCGAAGCTTTGGCCAGTCCGAGGACACCGCCGGCCAACAGCTGATCAGGCCCGGGGACGGCGCAAGGTCCGTGGAACCACCGGGTAGGAACTGATCGAGCTTGCGGCGGGCCTGACGCAAACACATTCGAAAATGGATTGGTTGCGGCCCGATACCGTCAGAGTACCGTCGCGCAGCCGGCCGGGCGACCGAGGGTCTGTCGCGATCGCGCGAACGCGAGACGCAACAGGCTCCCACTCGGGCCGTAGGCCGACACGCAACGGGTCGCGACGTTCTACTAGGGGAGAAGTGCACGACTACGACGCCGAACGTTCGCCGAAGGTGGCGTGCCCTCGCCGTGGAACCGCGCGAACGGACCATTCGGGGCATCGCGCACAGACTCGCGTCGACGATGAATCTCCCCTTTCGATCTTTTGGGTTTCACAGGTTTACCCCTGAACGGTTTCACGTACTCTTGAACTCTCTCTTCAAAGTTCTTTTCAACTTTCCCTCACGGTACTTGTTCGCTATCGGTCTCGTGGTTGTATTTAGCCTTAGATGGAGTTTACCACCCACTTAGGACTGCACTCTCAAGCAATCCGACTCTAAGGAGAGATCCTCCCGTGACCCGTCCCGGTCGCTACGGGCCTGGCACCCTCTGTGGGTAAATGGCCCCATTCAAGATGGACTTGGACGCGATTCGACGTCACGGGATAATCGGATCCTCCCGAACACTACATTTCCCAGCGGCAGGACCGCGGGATTCAGTGCTGGGCTCTTTCCTGTTCGCTCGCCGCTACTAAGGAAATCCTTGTTAGTTTCTTTTCCACCGCTTATTAATATGCTTAAATTCAGCGGGTAATCTCGCCTACTCTGAGGTCGTCGTACGAGGGTACAACTCTCTCCGAAAGGGTACCAAACGGAGAGAGAGGTTTCGACTCCTTCGGCGAAAAGGAAATCGCAGGCGGAGAGATTCTCCCGGTGGAAGAAAGAAGAAAAAACGGACAAAAAAAACACAAAAAAAAAATCGAAAGTCTTATGCGCCACGCGCCAACATGTGCCTATTCGAGTGATCGGGAGACTCTCGCGGTACGTCCGCACCGGCAATTTTTACGCCCGTCCGCTTCCCGTCGGATTCCTCACCCCTTCCTTCGATTCACGGCGAAATCGGACGGAAAGCGAGAGGCGCGCGCGCGCGCTCGCTCACGCACACACAGCACATATCCTTCGATACGCGCACACACCCGTCGACTTTAAGTCCCAAAGAACTTGGGCTGACGGGGTGCGCGTTTTTCATATGACTGCGTGCGGTGCGGCGCGGCACGGCCTGCTTCTGATCTCCCACTGATAGCGTGGTTCAAGGGGGAAATCACGAAAGGAAATCATTCGTGGACTGGACGACCGGGTTGGACGCGCGGTCTCGCGCGATCAACGCACACGTCGGGGGCGACCGACTTTCGATCTCCTCTCTTGGATATGCGCGCACGCACGCACACCTTCCGCTACCACTGCTCTCCCCAAATCCGCTCTCTCTCCTTCGTTTTTCTCTCTCTCTGATCAAGTGCACGAAAGGATGGTCCTTCGAGATCGGCGTTCGAGCCTCGCCAAAGTAGGATCATGCGCTTAAACACTTCCGAGCGTGTTTACGACTCGCATCGATAGTCAAGAGACCGGGATGCAGAAACGTCGCACTTCGAGCGGACTGTCCTCGCGCGACCCGTCGAAGAAACGAGGACGCATTGGAACGGCGGAGCGAGGAGAGCGCCGGCGGCGGTGTGAACCGCAACACGCAACACAGCGCAATCCTCCTGTTCGAGCTCCGCGCAACGGACCAACGCGACAACGTTTTCGACGACGGGCGCACTGAGAGACACTGTTCGAAATTGTCCGTGCGACGACGACCCACGCGGCGTCGAGATACGTGCTTTTGTAAACGCCGGAGTGGCGCTATGTATCCCTGGGGCTGTACGAACGCGTCGATCGGGATGCATATCCGAACGAGCACACACAGAGAGAGTGAGAGAGAGAGAGAGAGATATGGATGGAAAGAGCGCAGCACACGAAAGGGCGGTGCGCGCAGAGGATTGTCCTTCTCTCTTTCTTCGCACACAGTTCGAAAGGAGTCATATACATATACATATACGCTCTCTCGCCTGTTATATTCGAGAATTCCTTTTCGATTCGAATTTGTCGTTTCAGACGACGTCGGGAGCGCGGTAAATATGCGTGCGAAGGCGCTGAGGCGCGTAAACCGTTCTCAAACGTAGCACCGCGTGTCACACAACCGACGCACGTAAGGAGCGGTGCTGTCTGCGGACGGTCGATGAAACGACTCACAGAACCGCAAAAGCACGCACGCATCCGAACGGTCGAGATGGATCATCGGTGGTTCCGCGCGGAACGGTACGACGCCCCGTGTCGCGCGAACATTCGCACGGTGCCCGCGACAAACTCCGACGAACGTCCAACATTCGCTCGTACGTTGACACGTCTCCTCGACCGCCGCTCCGAAACGTTCGGGCAACCGAACGACGGCGGCGGCTCGGAGAGGCAACGCAAGCAGTATAAGGTTTCGGGAACGACCCTCAGCCAGGCGTGGTCCAGGAATTGTATCCGTGGACCGCAATGTGCGTTCGAAATGTCGATGTTCATGTGTCCTGCAGTTCACACGTTGACGCGCAATTAGCTGCGTTCTTCATCGACCCACGAGCCAAGTGATCCACCGTTCAGGGTAATCGTATATATTTATTTGTTTAACACAAGTTCAATTATCTTTGATCTCATTTCGGTATGAAAACCGATGCCGCGCGCCTCAACGACCCTGCGCACGTGATCGAGAGGTGCGGGCGTCGTCGGACTCAGCCGACGGCACTTTTAACGTCCGGCGTAACGGACCCGGTCGACCGGCGCGGAAGCGAACACGCGCCTTTCGGACGACGGGCCGGGCGAAAAGTAAAACATTGAAAAACCTCGGGATGGGAGGAGGTCTAACGTCCGCGCGCCGGTGGATACACTCGAGAGAAAGAGAGAGGTGCACGCGTGTGGCCGACCATTCGAATTCTCGGACCACCTCGCGCGCCCTATCTCTCTCTCTCTCTCTTCCTATTCGACTATCCACGCACGGCGACGCGACGACGAACGCCTCGCGCTACGCCTCCCCTGAACGAACGCGACACACGGCAGCAGCACAGACCAACGGTCCCCATTCGAAAGCGTGCGTGTGCGCATCGTCCCAGGTTACCCGGTTCCTCCCGAAGGAGGTGTCCTCTCTGTTCCGCCACGTTGGACGACACGACTCGTCGTCACAAGCCATTTCATGCGCTTTGAGATGCCGCTTAGCCCAATACGCTATCTGAAATAGGAGCGACGTAAATTGAACAAATGTGATAGAATTTCGCTGAATTCTTATATTAACCAAAATATAAAATGATCTAATCGGGTCTCTCTTTGCCTCACCCTAGAAGTTTAATAGTGCATTTCACTCGTCATTTCATGCGCTTTGAGATGCCGCTTAGCCCAATACGCTATCTGAAATAGGAGCGACGTATATTGAACAAATGTGATAGGATATCCCTGTAATCTTATATTAAACAAAATATAAAATGATCTAATCGGGTCTCTGATTGCCCTACCATAGAAGTTTAATAGTGCATTTTACTGGCCATTCCACGCGCTTTAAGATGGCGCCTAGCCCAGTACGCTATCTGAAATTGGAGCGACGTAAATTGAACAAATGTGATAGAATTTTGCTGAATTCTTAAATTAACCATAATATAAAATGATCTAATCGGGTCTCTGTTTGCCCTACCCTAGACGTTTAATAGTGCATGCTACTCGCCATTTCATGCGCTTTGAGATGACGCTCTGCCCAATACGCAATCTGAAATAGGAGCGACGTAAATTGAACGAATGTACTAGAATTTCGCTGAATTCTTATATTAGCCATATTGTAAAATGATCTAATCGGGTCTCTGTTCGCCCTACCCTAGAAGTTTAATAGTGCATTTCACTCGACATTGCATGCGCTTTGAGATGCCGCTTAGCCCAATTCGCTATCTGAAGTAGGAGCGACGTAAATTGAACAAATGTGATAGAATTTCCCTGAATTCTTATATTAACCTTTATGTGAAATGATCTAATCGGGTCTCTCTTTGCCTCACCCTAGAAGTATAATAGTGCATTTCACTCGTCATTTCATGCGCTTTGAGATGCCGCTTAGCCCAATACGCTATCTGAAATAGGAGCGACGTAAATTGAACAAATGTGATAGGATATCCCTGAAATCTTATATTAAACAAAATATAAAATGATCTAATCGGGTCTCTGTTCGCCCTACTCTAGAAGTTTAATAGTGCATTTCACTCGACATTTCATGCGCTTTGAGATGCCGCTTAGCCCAATACGCTATCTGAAATAGGAGCGACGTAAACTGAACAAATGTGATAGAATTTCGCTGGATTCTTATATTAAACAAAATATAAAATGATCTAATCGGGTCTCTGATTGCCCTATCATAGAAGTTGAATAGTGCATTTTACTCGCCATTCCACGCGCTTTAAGATGCCGGCTAGCCCAGTACGGTATCTGAAATAGGAGCGACGTATATTGAACAAATGTGATAGAATTTTGCTGAATTCTTAAATTAACCATAATATAAAATGATCTAATCGCGTCACAGTTTGCAGTACCCTGGAAGTTTAATAGTGCATTTTCCTCGCCATTTCATGCGCTTTGAAATGCTGCTTAGCCCAATACGCTATCTGAAATAGGAGCGACGTAAATTGAACAAATGTGATAGAATTTCGCTGAATTCTTATATTAACCAAAATATAAAATGATCTAATCGGGTCTCTCTTTGCCTCACCCTAGAAGTTTAATAGTGCATTTTATTCGCCATTTCATGCGCTTTGAGATGCCGCTTAGCCCAATACGCTATCTGAAATAGGAGCGACGTAAGTTAAACAAATGTGATATAATTTCGCAGAATTCTTAAGTTAACCGTAATATAAAATGATCTAATCGGGTCTCTGTTTGCCGTATCCTAGAAGCTTAATAGTGCAGTTTCCTCGCCATTTCATGCGCTTTGAGATTCCGCTTATCCCAATACGGTATCTCAAATAGGACCGACGTAAATTGAACAAATGTGATAGAATTTCGCTGAATTCTTATATTAAACAAAATATAAAATGACATAATCGGGTCTCTGATTGCCCTATCATAGAAGTTTAATAGCTCATTTTGCTCGCCATTCCATGCGCTTTAAGATGCCGCCTAGCCCAGTACACTATCTGAATTAGGAGCGACGTAAATTGAACAAATGTGATAGAATCTCGCTGAATTCTTATATGAACCATAATATAAAATGATCTAATCGGGTCTCTGATTGCCCTATCATAGAAGTTTAATAGTGCATTTTACTCGCCATTCCACGCGCTTTAAGATGCCGCCTAGCCCAGTACGCTATCTGAAATAGGAGCGACGTAAATTCAACAAATGTGATAGAATTACGCTGAATTCTTATATTAACCGTAATATAAAATGGTCTAATCAGATCTCCCTTTGCCTTACCCTAGAAGTTTAATAGTGCATTTCACTCGTCATTTCATGCGCTTTGAGATGCCGCGTAGTCCAATAAGCTATCTGAAATAGGAGCGACGTAAATTGAACAAATGTGATACAATTTTTCTGAATTCTTAAATTAACTATAATATAAAATGATCTAATCGGGTCTCTGTTTGCCATACCCTAGAAGTTTAATAGTGCATTTTACTCGCCATTTCATGCGCTTTGAGATGCCGCTTAGCCCAATACGCTATCTGAAATAGGAGCGACGTAAATTGAACAAATGTGATAGAATTTCGCTGAATTCTTATATTAACCAAAATATAAAATGATCTAATCGGGTCTCTCTTTGCCTCACCCTAGAAGTTTAATAGTGCATTTTATTCGCCATTTCATGCGCTTTGAGATGCCGCTTAGCCCAATACGCTATCTGAAATAGGAGCGACGTAAGTTAAACAAATGTGATATAATTTCGCAGAATTCTTAAGTTAACCGTAATATAAAATGATCTAATCGGGTCTCTGTTTGCCGTATCCTAGAAGCTTAATAGTGCATTTTCCTCGCCATTTCATGCGCTTTGAGATTCCGCTTATCCCAATACGGTATCTCAAATAGGACCGACGTAAATTGAACAAATGTGATAGAATTTCGCTGAATTCTTATATTAAACAAAATATAAAATGACATAATCGGGTCTCTGATTGCCCTATCATAGAAGTTTAATAGCTCATTTTGCTCGCCATTCCATGCGCTTTAAGATGCCGCCTAGCCCAGTACACTATCTGAATTAGGAGCGACGTAAATTGAACAAATGTGATAGAATCTCGCTGAATTCTTATATGAACCATAATATAAAATGATCTAATCGGGTCTCTGATTGCCCTATCATAGAAGTTTAATAGTGAATTTCACTCGCCATTCCACGCGCTTTAGGATGCCGCCTAGCCCAGTAGGCTATCTGAAATAGGAGCGACGTAAATTCAACAAATGTGATAGAATTACGCTGAATTCTTATATTAACCGTAATATAAAATGGTCTAATCAGATCTCCCTTTGCCTTACCCTAGAAGTTTAATAGTGCATTTCACTCGTCATTTCATGCGCTTTGAGATGCCGCGTAGTCCAATAAGCTATCTGAAATAGGAGCGACGTAAATTGAACAAATGTGATACAATTTTTCTGAATTCTTAAATTAACTATAATATAAAATGATCTAATCGGGTCTCTGTTTGCCATACCCTAGAAGTTTAATAGTGCATTTTACTCGCCATTTCATGCGCTTTGAGATGCCGCTTAGCCCAATACGCTACCTGAAATAGGAGCGACGTAAATTGAACAAATGTGATAGAATTTCGCTGAATTCTTATATTAACCATAATGTAAAATGATCTGATCGGGTCTCAGCTCGCCCCACCCTAGAAGTTTAATAGTCCATTTTACTCGCCATTTCATGCGCTTTGAGATGCCGCTTAGCCCAATACGCCACCTGAAGTAGGAGCGACGTAAATTGAACAAATGTGATACAATTTCGCTGAATTCTTAAATTACCCATAATATAAAATGATCTAACCGCGTCTCTGTTTGCCCTACCCTACAAGTTTAATAGTGCATTTTATTCGCCATTTCATGCGCTTTGAGATGCCGCTTAGCCCAATACGCTATCTGAAATAGGAGCGACGTAAGTTAAACAAATGTCATATAATTTCGCAGAATTCTTAAGTTAACCGTAATATAAAATGATCTAATCGGATCTCTGTTTGCCTTATCCTAGAAGCTTAATAGTGCATTTTCCTCGCCATTTCATGCGCTTTGAGATGCCGCTTATCCCAATACGGTATCTGAAATAGGACCGACGTAAATTGAACAAATGTGATAGAATTTCGTTGAATTCTTATATTAAACAAAATATAAAATGATCTAATCGGGCCTCTGATTGCCCTATCATAGAAGTTTAATAGTGCATTTTACTCGCCATTCCACGCGCTTTAAGATGCCGCCTAGCCCAGTACGCTATCTGAAATAGGAGCGACGTAAATTCAACAAATGTGATAGAATTACGCTGAATTCTTATATTAACCGTAATATAAAATGGTCTAATCAGATCTCCCTTTGCCTTACCCTAGAAGTTTAATAGTGCATTTCACTCGTCATTTCATGCGCTTTGAGATGCCGCGTAGTCCAATAAGCTATCTGAAATAGGAGCGACGTAAATTGAACAAATGTGATAGAATTTCGCTGAATTCTTGTATTAACCATAATATAAAATGATCTAATCGGGTCTCTGATTGCCCTATCCGAGAAGTTTAGTAGTGCATTATACTCGACATTTCATGCGCTTTAAGATGCCGCCTCGCCCAATACGCTATCTGAAATAGAAGCGTCGTAACTTGAACAAATGTGATAGAATTACGCAGAATTCTTATATTAACCATAATTTAAAATGATCTAATCGTGTCTCTGATTGTCCTATCATAGATGTTTAATAGTGCATTTTACTCGCCATTTCATGCGCTTTAAGGTGCCATCTAGGCCAATACGCTATCTGAAATAGGAGCGACGTAAATTGAACAAATGAGATCGAATTACGCAGAATTCTTATATTAGCCATAATATAAAATGATCTAATCGGGTCTCTGATTGGATTAACCTAAAAGCTTAATAGTGCATTTTACTCGACATTTCATGCGCTTGAAGATGCCGCCTAGCCCAATATGCTAAATGAAATTGGAGCGACGTAAATTGAACAAATGTGATAGAATACCGCTGAATTCTTATATTAACCATAATATAAAATGATCTAATCGGGTCTCTGATTGCTCTATCATAGAAGTTTAATAGTGCATTTTCTCGTCGTTTCATGCGCTTTAAGGTGCCGCCTAGGCCAATACGCTATCTGAAAATGGAGCTACGTAAATTGAACATGTGTGATACAGTTTCGCTGAAATCTTAAATTAACCATAATATAAAATGATCTGATCGGGTCTCTGATTACCCTATCATAGAAGCTTAATAGTGCATTTTACTCGTCATTTCATGCGCTTTAAGGTGCCGCCTTGCCCAGTACGCTATCTGAAATAGGAGCGACGTAAATTGAACAAATGTGATAGAATTACGCTGCATCCTTATATTATTCAAAACATAAGATGACCTTATCGGGTCTCTGATTGCGCTGTCATAGAAGTTTTATAGTGCATTTTACTCGCCATTCCATGCGCTTTAAGATGCCGTCTATCCCAATACGCTATCTTAAATAGGAGCGACGTAAATTGAACAAATGTGATAGAATTACGCTGAATTCTTATATTAACCTTTATGTGAAATGATCTAATCGGGTCTCTCTTTGCCTCACCCTAGAAGTATAATAGTGCATTTCACTCGTCATTTCATGCGCTTTGAGATGCCGCTTAGCCCAATACGCTATCTGAAATAGGAGCGACGTAAATTGAACAAATGTGATAGGATATCCCTGAAATCTTATATTAAACAAAATATAAAATGATCTAATCGGGTCTCTGTTCGCCGTACTCTAGAAGTTTAATAGTGCATTTCACTCGACATTTCATGCGCTTTGAGATGCCGCTTAGCCCAATACGCTATCTGAAATAGGAGCGACGTAAACTGAACAAATGTGATAGAATTTCGCTGGATTCTTATATTAATCAAAATATAAAATGATCTAATCGGGTCTCTGATTGCCCTATCATAGAAGTTGAATAGTGCATTTTACTCGCCATTCCACGCGCTTTAAGATGCCGGCTAGCCCAGTACGGTATCTGAAATAGGAGCGACGTATATTGAACAAATGTGATAGAATTTTGCTGAATTCTTAAATTAACCATAATATAAAATGATCTAATCGCGTCACAGTTTGCAGTACCCTGGAAGTTTAATAGTGCATTTTCCTCGCCATTTCATGCGCTTTGAAATGCTGCTTAGCCCAATACGCTATCTGAAATAGGAGCGACGTAAACTGAACAAATGTGATAGAATTTCGCTGGATTCTTATATTAACCATAATATAAAATGATCTAATCGGGCCTCTGATTGCCCTATCATAGAAGTTTAATAGTGCATTTAATCGCCATTCCACGCGCTTTAAGATGCCGCCTAGCCCAATACGCTATCTGGAATAGGAGCGACGTAAATTGAACTAATGTTATAGAATTACGCTGCATTCTTATATTAACCGTAATATAAAGTGATCTAATCGGTTCTCTGTTTGTCTTACCCTAGAAGTTTAGTAGTGCATTTTAGTCGCCATTTCATGCGCTTTGAGATGCCGCTTAGCCCAGTATGCTGTCTGAAATATGAGCGACGTAAATTGAACAAATGTGATAGGATTACGCTGAATTCTTATATTAACCGTAATATAAAATGATCTAATCGGGTCTCTCTTTGCCTTACCCTAGAAGTTTAATAGTGCATTTCACTCGACATTTCATGCGCTCTGAGATGCCGCTTAGCCCAATACGCTATCTGAAATAGGAGCGACGTAAATTTAACAAATGTGATAGAATTTCGCTGAATTCTTATATGAACCATAATATAAAATGATGTAATAGGCTCTCTGTTTGCCCTACCCTAGAAGTTTAACAGTATATTTTACTCGCCATTTCATGCGCTTTGAGATGCCGCATAGCCTAATATGATATCTGAAATAGGAGCGACGTAAATTGAACAAATGTGATAGAAATTCCTTGAATTCTTATATTAACCATAATGTAAAATGATCTAATCGGGTCTCTGATTGCCCTATCATAGAAGTTTAATACTGCATTTTACTCGTCATTTCATGCGCTTTAAGATGCCGCCTAGCCCAATACGCTATCTGAAATAGGAGCGATATAAATTGAACAAATGTGATAGAAATTCGCTGAATTCTTATATTAAACAAAATATAAAATGATCTAATCGGGTCTCTGTTTGCCTTACCCTAGAGGTTTATTAGTGCATTTTACTCGCAATTTCATGCGCTTTGAGATGCTGCTTAGCACAATATGCTATCTGAAATAGGAGCAACGTAAATTGAGCAAATGTGATAGTATTTCGCTGAATCCTTATATTAACCATACTTTAAAATGATCTAATCGGGTCTTTGATTGCCCTATCATAGAAGTTTAATAGTACAGTTTACTCGTCATTTCATGCGCTTTATGGTGCCGGTTAGCCCAATACGCTATCTGAAATAGGAGCCACGTAAATTGAACTAATGTGATAGAATTTCGCTGAATTCTTAAATTAACCATAATATAAAATGATCTAATCGGGTCTCTGTTTGCCCTACCCTAGAAGTTTGATAGTAGTTTAATAGCCCTACCCTAGAAGTTTAATCACTATTAAACTTCTATGATAGGGCAATCAGAGACCCGACTAGATACTATTATATTATGGTTAATATAAGAATTCTGCGTAATTCTATCACATTTGTTCAATTTACGTCGTTCCTATTTCAGCTAGCGTGCTGGGCTAGGCGGCATTTTAAAGCGCGTGGAATGGCGAGTAAAATGCACTGTTAAACTTCTAGGGTAGGGCAAACAGAGACCCGATCAGATCATTTTACATTATGGTTAATAAAAGAATTCAGCGAAATTCTATCACATTCGTTCAACTTACGTCGCTCCTATTTCAGATAGCGTATTGGGCAATGCGGCATCTGAAAGCGCATGAAATGGCGAGTAAAATGCACTATTAAACTTCTATGATAGGGCAATCAGAGACCCGATTAGATCATTTTATATTTTGGTTTATATATGAATTCAGCGAAATTCTATCACATTAGTTCAATTTATGTCGCTCCTATTTCAGATAGCGTATTGGGCTCAGCGGCATCTCAAAGCGCATGAAATGACGAGTAAAATGCACTATTATACTTCTAGGGTAGGGCAAACAGAGACCCGATTAGATCATTTTATATTATGGTTAATTTAAGAATTCAGCAAAATTCTATCACATTTGTTCAATTTACGTCGCTCCTATTTCAGATAGCGTGCAGGGCTATGCGGCATATTACAGTGCGTGGAATGGCGAGTAAAATGCACAATTAAACTTCTATGATAGGGCAATCAGAGACCCGATTAGATCATTTTATATTTTGGTTAATATAAGAATTCAGCGAAATTCTATCACATTTGTTCAATTTACGTCGCTCCTATTTCAGATAGCGTATTGGGCTCTGCGGCATCTTAAAGCGCATGAAATGACGAGTGAAATGCACTATTAAACTTCTAGGGTAGGGCAAACAGAGACCCGATTAGATCATTTTATATTATGGTTAATTTAAGAATTCAGCAAAATTCTATCACATTTGTTCAATTTACGTCGCTCATATTTCAGATAGCGTATTGGGCTGAGCGGCATCTCAAAGCGCAAGAAATGGCGAGTAAAATGCACTTTTAAACTTCTAGGGTAGGGTGAACAGGGACCCGATTAGATCATTTTACATTAAGGTTAATATACGAATTCAGGGAAATTCTATCCCATTTGTTCAATTTACGTCGCTGCTATTTCAGATAGGGTATTGGGCTAAGCGGCACCTCAAAGCGCATGAAATGGCGAGTAAAATGCACTATTAAACTTCTAGGGTAGGGCAAACAGAGACCCGATTAGATCATTTTATATTATGGTTAATTTAAGAATTCAGCAAAATTCTATCACATTTGTTCAATTTACGTCGCTCCTATTTCAGATAGCGTACTGGGCTAGGCGGCATCTTAAAGCGCGTGGAATGTCGAGTAAAATTCACTATTATACTTCTATGATAGGGCAATCAGAGACCCGATTAGATCATTTTTTATTTTGGTTAATATAAGAATTCAGCGAAATTCTCTCACATTTGTTCAATTTACGTCGCTCCTATTTCAGATAGCGTATTGGGCTCAGCGGCATCTTAAAGCGCATGAAGTGACGAGTCAAATGCACTATTAAACTTCTAGGGTAGGGCAAACAGAGACCCGCTTAGATCATTTTATATTATGGTTATTTAAGAATTCAGCAAAATTCTATCACATTTGTTCAATTTACGTCGCTCCTATTTCAGATAGCGTACAGGGCTAGGCGGCATCTTACAGTGCGTGGAATGGCGAGTAAAATGCACTATTAAACTTCTATGATAGGGCAATCAGAGACCCGATTAGATCATTTTATATTTTGGTTAATATAAGAATTCAGCGAAATTCTATGACGTTTGTTCAATTTACGTCGCTCATATTTCAGATAGCGTATTGGGCTAAGCGGCATCTCAAAGCGCAAGAAATGGCGAGTAAAATGCACTTTTAAACTTCTAGGGTAGGGTGAACAGGGACCCGATTAGATCATTTTACATTAAGGTTAATATACGAATTCAGGGAAATTCTATCACATTTGTTCAATTTACGTCGCTCCTATTTCAGATAGCGTATTGGGCTAAGATGCATCCCAAAGCGCATGAAATGGCGAGTAAAATGCACTATTAAACTTCTATGATAGGGCAATCAGAGACCCGATTAGATCATTTTATATTTTGGTTAATATAAGAATTCAGCGAAATTCTGTCACATTTGTTCAATTTACGTCGCTCCTATTTCAGATAGCGTATTGGGCTCAGCTGCATCTTAAAGCGCATGAAATGGCGAGTGAAATGCACTATTATACTTCTAGGGTAGGGCAAACAGAGATCCGATTAGATCATTTTATATTATGGTTAATTTAAGAATTCAGCAAAATTCTATCACATTTGTTCAATTTACGTAGCTCCTATTTCAGATAGCGTACTGGGCTAGGCGGCATCTTAAAGATCGTGGAATGGAGAGTAAAATGCACTATTAAACTTCTATGATAGGGCAATCAGATACCCGATTAGATCATTTTATATTTTGGTTAGTATATGAATTCAGCGAAATTCTTTCACATTAGTTCAATTTACGTCGCTCATATTTCAGATAGCGTATTGGGCTCAGCGGCATCTCAAAGCGCATGAAATGACGAGTGAAATGCACTATTAAACTTCTAGGTTAGGGTGAACAGAGACCCGATTAGATCATTTTATATTTTGGTTAATATAAGAATTCAGCGAAATTCTATCACATTTGTTCAATTTACGTCGCTCCTATTTCAGATAGCGCATTGGGCTCTGCGGCATCTTAAAGCGCATGAAATGACGAGTGAAATGCACTATTAAACTTCTAGGGTAGGGCAAACAGAGACCCGATTAGATCATTTTATATTATGGTTAATTTAAGAATTCAGCAAAATTCTATCACATTTGTTCAATTTACGTCGCTCATATTTCAGATAGCGTACTGGGCTAGGCGGCATCTTAAAGCGCGTGGAATGTCGAGTAAAATTCACTATTATACTTCTATGATAGGGCAATCAGAGACCCGATTAGATCATTTTTTATTTTGGTTAATATAAGAATTCAGCGAAATTCTCTCACATTTGTTCAATTTACGTCGCTCCTATTTCAGATAGCGTATTGGGCTCTGCGGCATCTTAAAGCGCATGAAGTGACGAGTGAAATGCACTATTAAACTTCTAGGGTAGGGCAAACAGAGACCCGATTAGATCATTTTATATTATGGTTATTTAAGAATTCAGCAATATTCTATCACATTTGTTCAATTTACGTCGCTCCTATTTCAGATAGCGTACAGGGCTATGCGGCATCTTACAGTGCGTGGAATGGCGAGTAAAATGCAATCATTAAACTTCTATGATAGGGCAAACAGAGACCCGATTAGATCATTTTATATTTTGGTTAATATAAGAATTCAGCGAAATTCTATCACATTTGTTCAATTTACGTCGCTCATATTTCAGATTGCGTATTGGGCTAAGCGGTATTTTAAAGCGCAAGAAATGGCGAGTAGAATGCACTATTAAACTTCTAGGGTAGGGTGAACAGGGACCCGATTAGATCATTTTACATTAAGGTTAATATACGAATTCAGGGAAATTCTATCACATTTGTTCAATTTACGTCGCTCCTATTTCAGATAGCGTATTGGACTAAGATGCATCCCAAAGCGCATGAAATGCAGAGTAAAATGCACTATTAAACTTCTAGGGTAGGGCCAACAGAGACCCGATTAGATCATTTTATATTATGGTTAATTTAAGAATTCTGCGAAATTCTATCACATTTGTTCAATTTACGTCGCTCCTGTTTCAGATAGTGTATTGGGCTAAGCGGCATCTCAATGCGCATGAAAGGGCGAGTAAAATGCACTATTAAACTTCTAGGGTAAGGCAAACAGAGACCCTGTTAGATCATTTTATATTACGGTTAATATAAGAATTCAGCGTAATTCTATCACATTTGTTCAATTTACGTCGCTCCTATTTCAGATAGCGTATTGGGCTAAACGGCATCTCATAGCGCATGAAATGACGAGTGAAATGCACTATTAAACTTCTGGAGTAGGGCGAACAGAGACCCGATTAGATCATTTTACATTAAGGGTAATATAAGAATTCAGGGAAATTCTATCACATTTGTTCAATTTACGTCGCTCCTATTTCAGATAGCGTATTGGGCTAAGCGGCATCTCATGGTGCATGAAATGACGAGTGAAATGCACTATTAAACTTCTAGGGTATGGCGAACAGAGACCCGATTGGATCATTTTACATTAAGGTGAATATAAGAATTCAGGGAAATTCTATCACATTTGTTCAATTTATGTCGCTCCTATTTCAGATAGCGTATTGGGCTAAGGGGCATCTCAAAGCGCATGAAATGGCGAGTAAAATGCACTATTAAACTTCTAGGGTAGGGCAATCAGAGACCCGATTAGATCATTTTATATTTTGGTTAATATAAGAATTCAGCGAAATTCTATCACATTTGTTCAATTTACGTCGCTCCTATTTCAGATAGCGTATTGGGCTCAGCGGCATCTTAAAGCGCATGAAATGACGAGTGAAATGCACTATTAAACTTCTAGGGTAGGGCAAACAGAGACCCGATTAGATCATTTTATATTATGGTTAATTTTAGCATTCAGCAAAATTCTATCACATTTGTTCAATTTACATCGCTCATATTTCAGATAGCGTATTGAGTTAAGCGGCATCTCAAAGCGCAAGAAATGGCGAGTAAAATGCACTATTAAACTTCTAGGGTTGGGCAAACAGAGACCCGATTAGATCATTTTATATTATGGTTAATTTAAGAATTCAGCAAAATTCTATCACATTTGTTCAATTTACGTCGCTCCTATTTCAGATAGCGTACTGGGCTAGGCGGCATCTTAAAGCGCGTAGAATGGCGGGTAAAATGCACAATTAAACTTCTATGATAGGGCAATCAGAGACCCGATTAGATCATTTTATATTTTGGTTAATGTAAGGATTCAGCGAAATTCTATCACAATTGTTCAATTTACGTCGCTGCTATTTCAGATAGCGTATTGGGCTAAGCGGCACCTCAAAGCGCATGAAATGACGAGTAAAATGCACTATTGAACTTCTAGGGTAGGGCAAACAGAGACCCGATTAGATCATTTTATATTATGGTTAATCTAAGAATTCAGCAAAATTCTATCACGTTTGTTCAATTTACGTCGCTCCTATTTCAGATAGCGGACTGGGCTAGGCGGCATCTTAAACCGCGTGGAATGGCGAGTAAAATGCACAATTAAACTTCTATGATAGGGCAATCAGAGACCCGATTAGACCATTTTATATTTTGGTTAATATAAGAATTCAGCGAAATTCTATCACATTTGTTCAATTTACGTCGATCCTATTTCAGATAGCGTATTGGGCTCAGCGGCATCTTAAAGCGCATGAAATGGCGAGAGAAATGCACTATTAAACTTCTAGGGTAGGGTGAACAGGGACCCGATTGGATCATTTTATATTATGGTTAATTTAAGAATTCAGCAAAATTCTATCACATTTGTTCAATTTACGTCGCTCCTATTTCAGATAGCGTACTGGGCTAGGCGGCATCTTAAAGCGCGTAGAATGGCGGGTAAAATGCACAATTAAACCTCTATGATAGGGCAATCAGAGACCCGATTAGATCATTTTATATTTTGGTTAATATAAGAATTCAGCGAAATTCTATCACATTTGTTCAATTTACGTCGATCCTATTTCAGATAGCGTATTGGGCTCAGCGGCATCTTAAAGCGCATGAAATGGCGAGAGAAATGCACTATTAAACTTCTAGGGTAGGGTGAACAGGGACCCGATTGGATCATTTTATATTATGGTTAATTTAAGAATTCAGCAAAATTCTATCACATTTGTTCAATTTACGTCGCTCCTATTTCAGATAGCGTACTGGGCTAGGCGGCATCTTAAAGCGCGTAGAATGGCGGGTAAAATGCACAATTAAACTTCAATGATAGGGCAATCAGAGACCCGATTAGACCATTTTATATTTTGGTTAATATAAGAATTCAGCGAAATTCTATCACATTTGTTCAATTTACGTCGATCCTATTTCAGATAGCGTATTGGGCTCAGCGGCATCTTAAAGCGCATGAAATGGCGAGAGAAATGCACTATTAAACTTCTAGGGTAGGGTGAACAGGGACCCGATTAGATCAGTTTATATTATGGTTAATTTAAGAATTCAGCAAAATTCTATCACATTTGTTCAATTTACGTCGCTCCTATTTCAGATAGCGTACTGGGCTAGGCGGCATCTTAAAGCGCGTAGAATGGCGGGTAAAATGCACAATTAAACCTCTATGATAGGGCAATCAGAGACCCGATTAGATCATTTTATATTTTGGTAAATATAAGAATTCAGCGAAATTCTATCACATTTGTTCAATTTACGTCGCTCCTATTTCAGATAGCGTACAGGGCTAGGCGGCATCTCAAAGCGCATGAAATGGCGAGTAAAATGCTCTATTAAACTTCCAGGGTAGGGCAAACAGAGACCCGATTAGATCATTTTATATTATGGTTAATTTAAGAATTCAGTGAACTTCTATCACATTTGTTCAACTTACGTCGCTCCTATTTCAGATAGCGTATTGGGCTAAGCGACATCTCAAAGCCCGTGGAATGGCGAGTGAAATGCACTATTAAACTTCTATGATAGGGCAATCAGAGACCCGATTAGATCATTTTATATTTTGGTTAATATAAGAATTCAGCGAAATTCTATCACATTTGTTCAATTTACGTCGCTCCTATTTCAGATAGCGTATTGGGCTCAGCGGCATCTTAAAGCGCATGAAATGGCGAGAGAAATGCACTATTAAACTTCTAGGGTAGGGTGAACAGGGACCCGATTAGATCATTTTATATTATGGTTAATTTAAGAATTCAGCAAAATTCTATCACATGTGTTCAATTTACATCGCTCCTATTTCTGATAGCGTACTGGGCTAGGCGGCATCTTAAAGCGCGTGGAATGTCGAGTAAAACGCACTATTAAACTTCTATGATAGGGCAATCAGAGGCCCGATTAGATCATTTTATATTTTGGTTAATATAAGAATTCAGCGAAATTCTATCACATTTGTTCAATTTACGTCGCTCATATTTCAGATAGCGTATTGGGCTAAGCGGCATCCCAACGCGCAAGAAATGGCGAGTAAAATGCACTATTAAACTTCTAGGGTAGGGTCAACAGAGACCCGATTAGATCATTTTATATTATGGTTAATTTTAGAATTCAGTGAACTTCTATCAGATTTGTTCAACTTACGTCGCTCCTATTTCAGATAGCGTATTGGGCTAACCGACATCTCAAAGCGCATGAAATGGCGAGCAAAATGCACTATTATACTTCTAGGGTAGGGCAAACAGAGATCCGATAAGATCATTTTATATTTTGGTTAATATATGAATTCAGCGAAATTCTATCACATTTGTTCAATTTACGTCGCTCATATTTCAGATAGCGTATTGGGCTCAGCGGCATCTTAAAGCTCATGAAATGACGAGTGAAATGCACTGTTAAACGTCTAGGGTAGGGCAAACAGAGACCCGATTAGATCATCTTATATTATGGTTAATTTAAGAATTCAGCAAAATTCTATCACATTTGTTCAATTTACGTCGTTCCTATTTCAGATAGCGTATTGGGCTAAGCGGCATCTCAAAGCGCATGAAATGGCGAGTAAACGCACTTTTAAACTTCTAGGGTAAGGCAAATAGAGTCCCGATGAGATCATTTTATGTTACGGTTAATATAAGAATTCAGCGAAATTCTATCACATTTGTTCAATTTACGTCGCTACTATTTCAGATAGCATATTCGGCTAAGCGGCATCTCAAAGCGCATGAAGTGGCGAGTAAAATGCACTATTAAACTTCTAGGGTAGGGCAATCAGAGACCCGATTAGATCATTTTATATTATGGTTAATTTAAGAATTCAGCAGTAATCTATTACATTTGTTCAATTTACGTCGTTCCTATTTCAGATAGCGTATTGGGCTAGGCGGCATCATATAGCGCATGAAATGTCGAGTAAAATGCACTACTAAACTTCTCGGATAGGGCAATCAGAGACCCGATTAGGTCATCTTATATTATGGTTAATATAAGAATTAAGCGAAATTTTATCACATTTGTTCAATTTACGTCGCTTCTATTTCAGATAGTATCTTGGGCTAGGCGGCATCTTAAAGCGCGTGGAATGACGAGTAAAATGCACTATTAAACTTCTATGATAGGGCAAACAGAGAGCCGATTAGATCATTTTATATTATTATTAATATAAGAATTAAGCGAAATTCTATCACATTTGTTCAATTTACGTCGCTCCTATTTCAGATTGCGTATTGGGCTAAGCGGCATCTCAAAGCGCATGAAATGGCGAATAAAATGCACTATTAAACTTCTAGGCTAGGGCGAACAGAGACCCGATTAGATCATTTTACATTATGGTTAATAAAAGAATTCACCGAAATTCTATCACATTTGTTCAATTTACATCGCTCCTATTTCAGATTGCGTATTGGGCTAAGCGGCATCTCAAAGCGCATGAAATGACGAGTAAAATTCACTATTAAACTTCTATGATAGGGCAATCAGAGACCCGATTAGATCATTTTATATTTTGTTTAATATAAGATTTCAGGGAAATTCTGTCACACATGTTCAATTTACGTCGCTCCTATTTCAGATAGTGTATTCGGCTAAGCGGCATTTCAAAGCGCATGAAATGGCGAGTAAAATGCACTATTAAACTTCTACGGTAGGGCAAACAGAGACCCGATTAGATCATTTTATATTATGGTTAATTTAAGAATTCAGCGAAATTCTATCACATTTGTTCAATTTACGTCGCTCCTATTACAGATAGCTTACTGTGCTTACCGGCATCTCAAAGCGCATGAAATGACGAGTAAAATGCACTATTAAACTTCTAGGGTAGGGCAAACAGAGAGCCGATTAGATCATTTTATATTATTATGAATATAAGAACTCAGCGAAATTCTATCACATTTGTTCAATTTACGTCGCTCCTATTTCAGATAGTGTATTGGGCTAAGCGGCATCTTAAAGCGCATGAACTGACGAGTAAAATGCACTATGACATTTCTGTGATAGGGCAATCAGAGACCCGATTAGATCATTTTATATTATGGTTAATATAAGAATTCAGCGAAATTCTATCACATTTGCTCAAATTACGTCGCTCCTATTTCAGGTAGTGTATTGGGCTAAGCGGCCTCTTAAATCGCATGAAATGTCGAGTAAAATGCACTACTATGCTTCTAGGATAGGGCAATCAGAGACCCGATTAGATCATCTTATATTATGATTAATATAAGAATTCAGTGTAATTCTATCACATTTGTTCAATTTACGACGCTCCTATTTCAGATAGCGTATTGGTCTAAACGGCACCTTAAAGCGCATGAAATGGCGAGTAAAATTCACTATTTAAGTTCTGTGATAGGGCAATCACAGACCCGATTGGATCATCTTATATTATGATTAATATAATAATTCAGTGTAATTCTATTACATTTGTTCAATTTACGACGCTCCTATTTCAGATACCATATTGGGCTGCGCGGCATCTTAAAACGCATGAAATGTCGTGTAAAATGCACCATTAAACTTCTAGGGTAGCGCAAACAGAGACCCGATTAGATCATTTTATGTTATGGTTAATATAAGAATTCAGCGTTATTCTATCACATTTGTTCAATTTACGTCGCTCCTATTTCAGATAGCATATTGGGCTAGGCGGCATCTTAAAGCGCATGAAATGTCGAGTAAAATGCATTACTAACCTTCTAGGATAGGGCAATCAGAGACCCGATGAGATCATTTTATATTATGGTTAATATAAGAATTCTGCGTAATTCTATCACATTTGTTGAATTTACGTCGCTCTTATTTCAGATAGCGTATTGTGCTAAGCGGCATCTTAAAGCGCATGAAATGTCGAGCAAAATTCACTACTAAACTTCTAGGATAGGGCAATCAGTGACCCGATAATGTCATCTTACATTATGATTAATATAAGGATGCAACGTAATTCTATCACATTTGTTCAATATACGTCGCTCCTATTTCAGATAGCATATTGCGCTAGGCGGCATCTTAAAGCGCGTGGAATGGCGAGTATAATGCACTACTAACCTTCTATGATAGGGCAATCAGAGACCCGATTACATCATTTTATACTATTGTTAATATAAGAATTCAGCCGAATTTTATCACGTTTGTTCAATTTACGTCGCTCCTATTTCAGATAGCGTATTGGGCTAGGTGGCATCTTGAAGCGCATGAAATGTCGAGTAATATGCACTACTAAACTACTAGGGTAGGGCAAACAGAGACCCGATTAGATCATTTTATATTATGGTTAATTTAAGAATTCAGCGAAATTCTATCACATTTGTTCAATCTACGTCCCTCCTATTTCAGATAGCGTATTGGGCTAGGCGGCATCTTAAAGCGCGTGGAATGACGAGTAAAATGCACCATTAAACTTCTACGATAGGGCAATCAGAGACCCGATTAGATCATTTTATATTATTGTCAATATAAGAATTCAGCGTAACTTTATCACATTTATTCAATTTTCGTCGCCCCTATTTTAGATAGCGTATTGTGCTAAGCGGCATCTTAACGCGCATGAAATGTCGAGCAAAATTCACTACTAAACTTCTAGGATAGGGCAATCAGTGACCCGATAATGTCATCTTACATTATGATTAATATAAGGATGCAACGTAATTCTATCACATTTGTTCAATATACGTCGCTCCTATTTCAGATAGCGTACTCGGCTAGGCGGCATCTTAAAGAGCGTGGAATGACGAGTAAAATGCACTATTAAACTTCTATGATAGGGCAATCAAAGACCCGCTTAGATCACTCTACATTAGGGTTAATACAAGAATTCTGCGTAGTTCTATCACATTTGTTCAACTTACGTCGCCCGTATTTCAGATAGCGTACTCGGCTAGGCAGCATCTTAAAGCGCGTGGAATGGCGAGTAAAATCCACTATTAAACTTCTAGGGTAGGGCAAACAGAGAGCCGATTAGATCATTTTATATTACGGTTAATTTAAGAATTCAGCAAAATCCTATGACATTTGTTCAACTTACGTCGCTCCTATTTCAGATAGCGTACTGAGCTAGGCGGCATCTTAAAGCTCGTGGAATGGCGAGTAAAATGCACTACTAAACTTCTATGATAGGGCAATCAGAGACCCGATTAGATCATTTTATATTTTGGTTAATATAAGAATTCAGCGAAATTCTATCACATTTGTTCAATTTACGACGCTCCTATGTCAGATAGCGTATTGGGCTAAGCGGCATCTCATAGCGTATGAAATGGCGAATAAAATGCACTATTAAAGTTCTAGGCGAGGGCGAACAGAGACCCGGTTAGATCATTTTACATTATGGTTAATAAAAGAATTCAGCGAAATTCTATCACATTTGTTCAATTTATATCGCTCCTATTTCAGATAGCGTATTGGGCTATGCGGCATCTCAAAGCGCATGAAATGACGAGTAAAATGCACGATTAAACTTCTAGGGTAGGGCGAACAGAGACCCGATTAGGTCATTTTACATTAAGGTTAATATAAGAATTAAGCGAAATTCTATCACATTTGTTCAATTTACGTCGCTCCTATTTCAGATAGCGTACTGGGCTAGGCAGCATCTTAAAGCGCGTGGAATGGCGAGCAAAATGCACTACTAAACTTCTATGATAGGGCAATCAGAGACCCGATTAGATAATTTTATATTTTGTTTAATATAAGATTTCAGGGAAATTCTATCACATTTGTTCAATTTGCGTCGCTCCTATTTCAGATAGCGTATTGCGCTAAGCGCCATCTCAAAGCGTATTAAATGGCGAATAAAATGCACTATTAAAGTTCTAGGCTAGGGCGAACAGAGACCCGATTATATCATTTTATATTACGGTTAATTTAAGAATGCAGCAAAATTCTATCATATTTGTTCAATTTAGGTCGCTCCTATTTCAGATAGCGTACTGGGCTAGGCGACATCTTAAAGCGCGTGGAATGGCGAGTAAAATCCACTATCAAACTTCTAGGGTAGGGCAAACAGAGAGCCGATTAGATCATTTTATATTATGGTTAATTTAAGAATTCACCGAAATTCTATCACATTTGTTCAATTTACGTCGCTCCTATTTCAGATAGCGTATTGGGCTAAGCGGCATCTCAAAGCGCATGAAATGACGAGTACAAAGCACTATTAATCTTCTAGGGTAGGGCAAACAGAGACCCGATTAGATCATTTTATATTACGGTTAATATAAGAATTCAGTGAAATTCTATCACATTTGTTCAATTTACGTCGCTCCTATTTCAGATAGCTTATTGGGCAAAGCGGCATCTCAATGCGCATGAAATGACCAGCGAAATGCACTATTAAACTTCTAGGGTAGGGCGAACAGAGACCCGATTAGATCATTTTACATTAAGGTTAATATAAGATTTCAGGGAAATTCTATCACATTTGTTCAATTTACGTCGCTCATATTTCAGATAGCGTATTGGGCTAAGCGGCATCTCAAAGCGCATGGACTGGCGAGTAAAATGCACTATTAAACTTCTAGGGTAGGGCAAACAGAGACCCGATTAGATCATTTTGTATTATGGTTAATTTAAGAATTCAGCAAAATTCTAACACATTTGTTCAATTTACATCGCTCCTATTTAAGATAGCGTACTGGGCTAGGCGGCATCTCAAAGCGCATGAAATGGCGAGTGAAATGCAACATTAAACTTCTAGGGTAGGGCGAACAGAGACCCGATTAGATCATATTACATTAAGGATAATATAAGAATTCAGCGAAATTCTATCACATTTGTTCAATTTTATGTCGCTCCTATTTCAGGTAGCGTAATGGGCTAGGCGGCATCTTAAAGCGCGTGGAATGGCGAGTAAAATGCTCCACTAAACTTCTATGATAGGGCAATCAGAGACCCGACTAGATCACTTTATATTTTGGTTATTATAAGAATTCAGCGAATTTCTATCACATTTGTTCAATTTTCGTCGCTCTTATTTCAGATAGCGTAATGGGCTGGGCGGCATCTTAAAGCGCGTGGAAGGGAGAGTGAAATGCACTATTAAACTTCTATGATAGGGCAATCAGAGACCCGATTAGATCATTTTATATTTTGGTTAATACAAGAATTCAGCGAAATTCTATCACATTTGTTCAATTTACGTCGCTCCTATTTCAGATTGCTTATTGGGCTAAGCGGCATCTCAAAGCTCATGAAATGACGAGTGAAATGCACTGTTAAACGTCTAGGGTAGGGCAAACAGAGACCCGATTAGATCATCTTATATTATGGTTAATTTAAGAATTCAGCAAAATTCTATCACATTTGTTCAATTTACGTCGTTCCTATTTCAGATAGCGTATTGGGCTAAGCGGCATCTCAAAGCGCATGAAATGGCGAGTAAACGCACTTTTAAACTTCTAGGGTAAGGCAAATAGAGTCCCGATGAGATCATTTTATGTTACGGTTAATATAAGAATTCAGCGAAATTCTATCACATTTGTTCAATTTACGTCGCTACTATTTCAGATAGCATATTCGGCTAAGCGGCATCTCAAAGCGCATGAAGTGGCGAGTAAAATGCACTATTAAACTTCTAGGGTAGGGCAATCAGAGACCCGATTAGATCATTTTATATTATGGTTAATTTAAGAATTCAGCAGTAATCTATTACATTTGTTCAATTTACGTCGTTCCTATTTCAGATAGCGTATTGGGCTAGGCGGCATCATATAGCGCATGAAATGTCGAGTAAAATGCACTACTAAACTTCTCGGATAGGGCAATCAGAGACCCGATTAGGTCATCTTATATTATGGTTAATATAAGAATTAAGCGAAATTTTATCACATTTGTTCAATTTACGTCGCTTCTATTTCAGATAGTATCTTGGGCTAGGCGGCATCTTAAAGCGCGTGGAATGACGAGTAAAATGCACTATTAAACTTCTATGATAGGGCAAACAGAGAGCCGATTAGATCATTTTATATTATTATTAATATAAGAATTAAGCGAAATTCTATCACATTTGTTCAATTTACGTCGCTCCTATTTCAGATTGCGTATTGGGCTAAGCGGCATCTCAAAGCGCATGAAATGGCGAATAAAATGCACTATTAAACTTCTAGGCTAGGGCGAACAGAGACCCGATTAGATCATTTTACATTATGGTTAATAAAAGAATTCACCGAAATTCTATCACATTTGTTCAATTTACATCGCTCCTATTTCAGATTGCGTATTGGGCTAAGCGGCATCTTAAAGCGCATGGACTGATGAATAAAATGCACTATTAAACTTCTCGGATAGGGCAATCAGAGACCCGATTAGGTCATCATATATTATGATTAATATATGGATGCAGCGTAATTCTATCACACTTGTTCAGTTTACGTCGCTCCAATTTCAAATAGCGTATTGGGAAAGCGGCACCTTAAAGCGCATGAAATGACGAGTAAAATGCACTACTAACCTTCTATGATAGGGTAATCAGAGACCCGATTAGATCATTTTATATTATGGTTAATTTAAGAATTGAGCGAAACTTTATCACACTTGATCAATTTACGTAGCTCCAATTTCAGATAGCGTATTGGGCTAAACGACACCTTAAAGCGCATGAACTGACGAGTAAAATGCACTATTAAGCTTCTATGATAGGGCAATCAGAGACCCGATTAGATCATTTTACATTATGGTTAATATAAGAATTCTGCGTAATTCTATCACATTTGTTCAATTTACGACGCTCCTATTTCAGATAGTATATTGGTCTAGGCGGCATCTTAAAGCGCGTGAAATGTGGAGTATAATGAACTATTAACCTTCTATGATAGGGCAATCGGAGACCCGAATAGATCATATTATATTATGGTAAATATAAGAATTCTGCGTAATTCTATCACGATTGTTCAATTTACGTCGCTCCTACTTCAAATAGCTGATTGGGCTAAGCGGCATCTTAAAGCGCACGAAATGTCGAGTGAAATGCACTACGAAACTTCGAGGATAGGGCAATCACAGACCCGATTATGTCATCTTATATTATGATTAACATAAGAATTCAGCGTAATCCTATCACATTTGTTCAATTTACGTCGCTCCTATTTCAGATAGCGTATTGGGATAAGCGGCATCTCAAAGCGAATGAAATGGCGAGTAAAATGCACTGTTAAACTTCTAGGGTAAGGCAAACAGAGACCCGATTACATCATTTTATATTACGGTTAATATAAGAATTCAGCGTAATTCTATCACATTTGTTCAACTTACGTCGCTCCTATTTCAGATAGCGTACTAGGCTAGGCGGCATCTTAAAGCGCGTGGAAGGGCGAGTAAAATGCGCTACTAAACTTCTATGATAGGGCAATCAGAGACCCGATTAGGTCATTTTATATTTTGATTAACATAAGAATTCAGCGGAATTCTATCACATTTGTTCAAATTACGTCGCTCCTATTTCAGATAGCGTATTGGGCTAAGCGGCATCTCAAAGCGCATGAAATGACGAGTAAAATTCACTATTAAACTTCTATGATAGGGCAATCAGAGACCCGATTAGATCATTTTATATTTTGTTTAATATAAGATTTCAGGGAAATTCTATCACACATGTTCAATTTACGTCGCTCCTATTTCAGATAGTGTATTCGGCTAAGCGGCATTTCAAAGCGCATGAAATGGCGAGTAAAATGCACTATTAAACTTCTACGGTAGGGCAAACAGAGACCCGATTAGATCATTTTATATTATGGTTAATTTAAGAATTCAGCGAAATTCTATCACATTTGTTCAATTTACGTCGCTCCTATTACAGATAGCTTACTGTGCTTACCGGCATCTCAAAGCGCATGAAATGACGAGTAAAATGCACTATTAAACTTCTAGGGTAGGGCAAACAGAGAGCCGATTAGATCATTTTATATTATTATGAATATAAGAACTCAGCGAAATTCTATCACATTTGTTCAATTTACGTCGCTCCTATTTCAGATAGTGTATTGGGCTAAGCGGCATCTTAAAGCGCATGAACTGACGAGTAAAATGCACTATGACATTTCTGTGATAGGGCAATCAGAGACCCAATTAGATCATTTTATATTATGGTTAATATAAGAATTCAGCGAAATTCTATCGCATTTGCTCAAATTACGTCGCTCCTATTTCAGGTAGTGTATTGGGCTAAGCGGCCTCTTAAATCGCATGAAATGTCGAGTAAAATGCACTACTATGCTTCTAGGATAGGGCAATCAGAGACCCGATTAGATCATCTTATATTATGATTAATATAAGAATTCAGTGTAATTCTATCACATTTGTTCAATTTACGACGCTCCTATTTCAGATAGCGTATTGGTCTAAACGGCACCTTAAAGCGCATGAAATGGCGAGTAAAATTCACTATTTAAGTTCTGTGATAGGGCAATCACAGACCCGATTGGATCATCTTATATTATGATTAATATAATAATTCAGTGTAATTCTATTACATTTGTTCAATTTACGACGCTCCTATTTCAGATACCATATTGGGCTGCGCGGCATCTTAAAACGCATGAAATGTCGTGTAAAATGCACCATTAAACTTCTAGGGTAGCGCAAACAGAGACCCGATTAGATCATTTTATGTTATGGTTAATATAAGAATTCAGCGTTATTCTATCACATTTGTTCAATTTACGTCGCTCCTATTTCAGATAGCATATTGGGCTAGGCGGCATCTTAAAGCGCATGAAATGTCGAGTAAAATGCATTACTAACCTTCTAGGACAGGGCAATCAGAGACCCGATGAGATCATTTTATATTATGGTTAATATAAGAATTCTGCGTAATTCTATCACATTTGTTGAATTTACGTCGCTCCTATTTCAGATAGCGTATTGTGCTAAGCGGCATCTTAAAGCGCATGAGATGTCGAGCAAAATTCACTACTAAACTTCTAGGATAGGGCAATCAGTGACCCGATAATGTCATCTTACATTATGATTAATATAAGGATGCAACGTAATTCTATCACATTTGTTCAATATACGTCGCTCCTATTTCAGATAGCATATTGCGCTAGGCGGCATCTTAAAGCGCGTGGAATGGCGAGTATAATGCACTACTAACCTTCTATGATAGGGCAATCAGAGACCCGATTACATCATTTTATACTATTGTTAATATAAGAATTCAGCCGAATTTTATCACGTTTGTTCAATTTACGTCGCTCCTATTTCAGATAGCGTATTGGGCTAGGTGGCATCTTGAAGCGCATGAAATGTCGAGTAATATGCACTACTAAACTACTAGGGTAGGGCAAACAGAGACCCGATTAGATCATTTTATATTATGGTTAATTTAAGAATTCAGCGAAATTCTATCACATTTGTTCAATCTACGTCGCTCCTATTTCAGATAGCGTATTGGGCTAGGCGGCATCTTAAAGCGCGTGGAATGACGAGTAAAATGCACAATAAAACTTCTACGATAGGGCAATCAGAGACCCGATTAGATCATTTTATATTATTGTCAATATAAGAATTCAGCGTAACTTTATCACATTTATTCAATTTTCGTCGCCCCTATTTTAGATAGCGTATTGTGCTAAGCGGCATCTTAACGCGCATGAAATGTCGAGCAAAATTCACTACTAAACTTCTAGGATAGGGCAATCAGTGACCCGATAATGTCATCTTACATTATGATTAATATAAGGATGCAACGTAATTCTATCACATTTGTTCAATATACGTCGCTCCTATTTCAGATAGCGTACTCGGCTAGGCGGCATCTTAAAGAGCGTGGAATGACGAGTAAAATGCACTATTAAACTTCTATGATAGGGCAATCAAAGACCCGCTTAGATCACTCTACATTAGGGTTAATACAAGAATTCTGCGTAGTTCTATCACATTTGTTCAACTTACGTCGCCCGTATTTCAGATAGCGTACTCGGCTAGGCAGCATCTTAAAGCGCGTGGAATGGCGAGTAAAATCCACTATTAAACTTCTAGGGTAGGGCAAACAGAGAGCCGATTAGATCATTTTATATTACGGTTAATTTAAGAATTCAGCAAAATCCTATGACATTTGTTCAACTTACGTCGCTCCTATTTCAGATAGCGTACTGAGCTAGGCGGCATCTTAAAGCTCGTGGAATGGCGAGTAAAATGCACTACTAAACTTCTATGATAGGGCAATCAGAGACCCGATTAGATCATTTTATATTTTGGTTAATATAAGAATTCAGCGAAATTCTATCACATTTGTTCAATTTACGACGCTCCTATGTCAGATAGCGTATTGGGCTAAGCGGCATCTCATAGCGTATGAAATGGCGAATAAAATGCACTATTAAAGTTCTAGGCGAGGGCGAACAGAGACCCGGTTAGATCATTTTACATTATGGTTAATAAAAGAATTCAGCGAAATTCTATCACATTTGTTCAATTTATATCGCTCCTATTTCAGATAGCGTATTGGGCTATGCGGCATCTCAAAGCGCATGAAATGACGAGTAAAATGCACGATTAAACTTCTAGGGTAGGGCGAACAGAGACCCGATTAGATCATTTTACATTAAGGTTAATATAAGAATTAAGCGAAATTCTATCACATTTGTTCAATTTACGTCGCTCCTATTTCAGATAGCGTACTGGGCTAGGCAGCATCTTAAAGCGCGTGGAATGGCGAGCAAAATGCACTACTAAACTTCTATGATAGGGCAATCAGAGACCCGATTAGATAATTTTATATTTTGTTTAATATAAGATTTCAGGGAAATTCTATCACATTTGTTCAATTTGCGTCGCTCCTATTTCAGATAGCGTATTGCGCTAAGCGCCATCTCAAAGCGTATTAAATGGCGAATAAAATGCACTATTAAAGTTCTAGGCTAGGGCGAACAGAGACCCGATTATATCATTTTATATTACGGTTAATTTAAGAATGCAGCAAAATTCTATCATATTTGTTCAATTTAGGTCGCTCCTATTTCAGATAGCGTACTGGGCTAGGCGACATCTTAAAGCGCGTGGAATGGCGAGTAAAATCCACTATCAAACTTCTAGGGTAGGGCAAACAGAGAGCCGATTAGATCATTTTATATTATGGTTAATTTAAGAATTCACCGAAATTCTATCACATTTGTTCAATTTACGTCGCTCCTATTTCAGATAGCGTATTGGGCTAAGCGGCATCTCAAAGCGCATGAAATGACGAGTACAAAGCACTATTAATCTTCTAGGGTAGGGCAAACAGAGACCCGATTAGATCATTTTATATTACGGTTAATATAAGAATTCAGTGAAATTCTATCACATTTGTTCAATTTACGTCGCTCCTATTTCAGATAGCTTATTGGGCAAAGCGGCATCTCAATGCGCATGAAATGACCAGCGAAATGCACTATTAAACTTCTAGGGTAGGGCGAAC